>PVKE010009626.1:26544-44450 GCA_004027555.1 Craseonycteris thonglongyai | reverse complement strand
TTTTGGCCCTTTAAATAATTATTGTTGTTGTTTTTTACGTAGGTAGATAAGCCGTATATCTATATTTCAGTACGAGGTGTACTCAGCGAGCTATTGATAGATTAGCAAAAAGTAAGTCATATTATTCTTTCATGATAAATTTTCCTGGCCCAAAAAAACCACGAAAGTGAAATATTGAAATCAAATTATCAGCCATACTGTGCATTTTCATAACAACTTTTTCATATTTACGAACAAATAGTACAACTTATACATTGCAGTTGATAAAAAAAATTAAATTGCATTTTAAGTTAGTAAAAATCTATCTTGAAAAAGTGTCGGAAAATCGAAATTTTTAGGTACCGCATGTACGGAATGCTGCTATCAAAAGTTGGGTCTGGAAATTTATTTTCTTCATGAGCCTATATCTCGAAAACTTAATAAGTGATTTAAAAAATAAGAAATCGTTTTGAACATATATTTTACTTATCTACCCATACCTCGCTGGAATGCACCTTATACTAAAACACAGTGTATAAACATAGTATGCGTTTCACACCCCTTCTTCCCCCTTAGACTACGCCTATGACAACAAGTCGATCCTGACACACTTTTAAGATAAAAAGTAGATCTTATATACAGAAAAGTTGGCCACCCCTGCTCTAGAGAAGTAGTCAATTCTGTCCTATATCCCATCACTTGATTGTCCTTCAAGAGATATGTGGAGGGAAAACTTATTTTGGCTTAAGTACCTCAGAGTGGAATCTAACTACATTGCACATAAATGAAAAGTACTTTAGAACTAATAAAGGGTATTGAATAAGAGCAAAGACTACAGAGCTGGATTACTAGGGTTAGAATTCCAGTATGTCACTAGCTATGACTTCTGGGGAGTTATGTATCATCTCGTATTTTGGTTTCTCTATTGGTAAAATTCTGGCAATAATGTCAGAGGGATGTTGTAATGAGTAAATGTAAAGAACCTAGAACAGTGCAGACAGACAATAAATACTGTGTAAGCCCTGGCTATTTTCAATATTTTCAAATAGAGAAGTAACAAGTAAATCAAGGGAACACTGTGCTTTTTCTTCAAACTTTGTTAAACCTTATTAAATGTTTCCAAAAAAATCCATACCTACAATGACAAAATAGCAGGTTTTAGTATATAAATCACTAACAATACACAACTATGAGTATATCTCCTTTTTATTTTTAAAATTTTTTAATTTTTTATTTAATTTGAGAACCTATCATCATTTGCTGGATACAGGAAATATCACACACACACACACACACACACACACACACACACACACACAATTTATGAGTGGCTGGTATAATGACAAACAAATACCCCTGGATGTAAAATAAAGCTTATTACTCACATAGTATACGGGAAGTGGAATCCCCCCAAGGAGAAGGCCTAGGGTTATGTCTGGAGAAACAAGAAAATTAGGAGGTGACTGTCTTAGAATTTTTATTATGATTACGGGATGGAGCAAGTGCAGTGCTATACTACAATTTGAATTTCCACTTGTGACCTGGATCAGAAGGCAAGGGTGTACAGGAGGAATGGATGGAGGAGTTTCTGATCTGATTATCCAAGGAGGAAGGGGGAAGAGTGGCAACTTGAAAACTGTCATCTCAGTAAGATCAAAAAAAGGATCTTTCTATTATAGTAAATGTCTGTTTTTGTTTCATTCATAATGATGCTATAATGAATTATAAGCACATCAGTACTTCAGTTTGACATCTAATGTAATTATATTTCAAGTTTACACTGAACACTACTATTTATTATTGTTTTAATAACTCCCTTACATTGATGGCATTGTCTTGGTTTGTGTTTCTTATATAGGTAACTTATAGAATTTATAAATTTAATTTTAGTATAGAAAACATTAAAACTTTTGTTCTTATAAAGTGTTTTTGGGCCTTATAGGTATGAAAGTTTCTGAATTAAAATGTGGGTGCTTCTGAGACTTAGGAAAATAGGTACAGAGTAGAAAAAACTTTAACGGGCATTCATAAATAACATTTTTCTATATAAAACATGTAATATGATTTCCCAAAAGAAATATATTATCCTAACATTTTATATATATCTATACTGGCCTTTGGAGCAAGATGCTGTGTCCTGAATCTTTCAAGAAAAGACCTTGATTGAACAATCTAGGCTGCAAATTTAAAAAAAAAAAAAAAAATCAGTATAAGCCATATGGCTTCCATAAACCCAGCTGGTGATCCATGAGTTTGGAGGCCTTAGGCTGGATTAACTGCCTTAAAATTTTAAATTAATTGCTTTAAGGAATTGATTTATAACCACTGAGAACTACTGTGTAGCATTCAAGAAGTTATTTCAAAAATAACTACAAAAAATACACACTTAGAATTAACAAACTGCAAACAAGTTGAGAAAGCACTGATAAAGATATTCTATTTATTCAGGAATTTAGAGTGATAAAATTAAATAGTCTCCATAGCAAGACAAAAAATCTGTATAATAAAGTTCTAAAACGAAGTTCTGATGTTCTATAGTCATCCTTAAACTGTATGAAAATTTCCTTTTGGGTTGAGTGGCAGGCAGAGATGATGGCATTTTTCCAGCTTACAATGTTTTCCTTAATGGGAGTGGGTTCTAGTAAAGTGGATCATATGCAAGTCACCTTATAACATGTCACCTTAAAGAGTTGTCTATCCAGTATGAATGCTAAAGAGAGGGAGGGTACTTTTACATTGACCCCATTGTTCATTTTTTCTTCTTAATTTCATCTCTTCAGGGAAGGAAAATTATTTAGCAATGAATCTGATTGAGTCCTCAGGGTATTCTTCATTTGCTGATATAGATCAAACAGGGAGCTCTTGTAAGGGTGACATTGTAGTTATATTTTCAGGATTTAACACTCTAAGTTTATTTTGGCTTGACAAGGTAATTTAGCTTAAAACAGTTTATGTTTTTTCCTCTTCTTTGCTCCCCTCCCCTCCTGTCAGCTTTGATCACTGTATTCATACCACTTTCAATAACTCTGTTTACTGCAAATCCTATGCATATGAGTTTGCTTACATCAAGAACCTATGCATACCAGTTTCAATGACTGTTTACTTCACAACTCTATACATTCCAGTTTCAAAGACTGCTTACTTCAAAACAGAATGTCTACCTCACTAATTTGTAGGACAACTAGCCTTAAGGATTTGTCTCCTCGTGATTGCAGGTTTTCTCAAAAATCAGTTTATATAAATTCGAACTTACCCCTTCAGGACACCTGTTTTGTCAAAAACCAGAGATTTCCCTCTTCAAACTTCTTTACTCAAGACCACTTTTCCCCTCCTTCCCTTTACCTTTGATCTACTTCTTCTTAGCTGCCCTCTGGGCATCCTAAGAGGACAGAGATAAGCTTTAGATAAGAGTTTCCCTTCCTCACAAAATGCTAGCTTTTGAATAAACCTGCTTTTCTTTCCATCAACCTTATCTCTCAATTAGTGAGCAGCTGGATCTTTAGCCCGAAACACTATTAGGAATGTTAAAAAATAATAAGTGGAGGCCTAGTGGTTGAGGGCAAAAGGCCTTTGATTTATGTTAGACTCTTCTTCTTTATCTTAGAGATATGTCAGCTATGTCCCTCAGAGAAAACTGGGTAGCTGGGACAAAGAGGACATTTGGTCAATGACAAAAGATCCTTGAAATTTGGTCCTGTCAAAAATCTCCATGAGCATGTTTGGCCATGTCAAGTGATTCTTGATATTTGGTCCTGTCAGAAAAATCCACAGTTTATGACACTTGAGGTCAAACAGCCCCTAATATTTACTTATACTTTTACTTTAAATGAACACATTTAGAATACTAACATTTCTTGGTCCAATAATTGTGTTGTGACTATACTGCCCATAACATCCATTCTTGCCTTAACTGGTAATGGAACATGGGGGTAGGTGGTCCAAATGTCTCCATGAACATTGTGAATAACACCAAATGTTCTGCAGGGAACCAGGTTTAGTGCTTTGAGAGGAAGACTCCTGCTCCAAATCATTTACTCTGAAGGAAGTGAACAGTAGCTCTAATCACCAGACCCTTGTCTGGCATTATCAGCCAGATCTTGGTATTAATGGCTTGGCCAGTTAGGACACAATATTTTGCTATGAACACCAATTATTTCATGCAACATCAACAGCAGACAAGGCTACTCTGTGATGGCTCAAGACAAAAGCAACACAGTTCTGTATTCATATCAAAGCCCAATCATGTAGGATACAATTTAAGAAATAATCAAATCCCTCCCTTTTTTGGCTAATATGATTATTACATTTTTTCTAATTACAGATTTATCCTGTTTTCCTCTTTCCTCCTTCTAGATGTAATTAAGGCACATGATAATGTTAGAATTCTATCCCTCCTTCATAAATCCAAGAGTCCTTACTCCTTGAACTCTTCCTCAATCACTTACCCTAAGTTCAAATTCTATATTAATTTATTTATTAAAGTTCCTGTGGAAATAAGTGAGGGCCAATCTAATGAGAATAAACAGAGGTTATTTATTAAGAGCTTGCTATAACAAAGGAGTCAGCCATCAATTACTTCTGTTTTGGCAAAGACTCAAAGGTAGGAAGAGGAGTGGGAAGATTTTATAGTAAAAAAGATAAATAAAAGAATGGAAAAAAGAGGAAAAAAATAAGGCTTCAGATATGTCCTAATGGAGGTCATTGATATGGGGAAGCTGTAGGCTGGCTAACTAAAAGTGAGGCATTCTTTATGATTAGATAAAGGTGAATAAATGGCTTTCTCTAGTTGTTTCTAATTTGAAAGCAAGAATAGAAATCAAGAAAGCTGTCAATCATTAGCAAGATATGGTCATTTGGTGATGATTTTTAAATGGTTATTCTTTAGCTTCCTGGATTGTTGCTAGAAAATAGTGTTTTGATTTCCAACACATCTGATTTAGAATTGACTGGCTTCCTGGACTAATTATTTTAGCTAATGTGTTTGTTTCCTGCAACTGTGGGTCAGAGTTCTTTTTTTTTTTTTTTTTAATATGGCATGACCATTGTTCATTTATATATTCAGTCTCTCATTCTTTTCTAATCGAATTTTCTAAGAAACCCCAGAGTTCCCCATGGTGTATAAACTATTTAGACTCACATTGGCCAGAAATGTTATCAGTGTTGTTAAGAGAAAAAAATAAAGCAAAACAATGTCTACTAACCTTGAGCTATGCATCCTAATGCCCTAGAATAGGAACATTTTGAATAGATTGAGACAACTGAGACAGGATACTTAATAAGAAGTTAGGTAGTCAGGAAATTCCTTGGTAGCCATAGCAACCTTACTAAAATAAAATATAGTGAGCACAAAAGCCAGCTGCCCATTAGCAAGATAACCAGCCATTAGCAAGTTGCCAACACTCCCTAGGCTTCACAGTTAGTTCCTGCCCCAGGTGTAATATATTCATGCCCCTAGGAAGTAAATTTGTAGAAATGCTTCTGGATTGAATTAAGATTAACATACAGGTTCCCAATACCTGTATCCCAGAACAAAGACAAATCATATATAAGGAGTAGCTTTAGTCTTAGCTGTGGGTATTCCACTTTCAGGTGTCCCATCTCATTAGAGAGCTTTGTCTTCCCTTTCAATAAACTTCACTGCTCAACCTTTCCACTCGGGTTCGCATCCTCATTCTTCAAGTGCATGAGACTACAAACGCCGGACACACACCGCGATTCCTACTTCACAACTACCACCTGGAAAGAGCCATCCTGATTCTCACATCTCTGGGTTTATGTCAATTGATCAAGTTCATATTTACTTATATTAATCTTCCGATGTTCCTCACGAAGGTCCTTAATGTCCATATAATAGAAATATGCAATTTGCAATAATTTTTAGCACACACATTTTCACAAGATGCAAAGTAACAATGTGAAAAAAAGAACTACTCCCACCTTGTAGCATTTTGTATATTCTTGGCGGTGTTTTTGGTTTTACCAAGACATTAGGTAAAAGGGAGGGCAAGTGAATGGGGCCACAGCTCTATGTGTTGTACATTTTCCCTGACTCCAATGAGCTAAGAAACCCAGATTTGTTTGCATAGTGGTATATTCCTGTTGGCCTTTGGCTGGTGGTCACTGACCAAAATTAAGTTTCATTGAGATTCATCCAATACCCTTGCTGCCTTGGACTGGGATCCTTAAGTCAGTAATAACTAGTACATCTGGAAACATTGAGTCTCTGGCTCTTCCATGCACCACCCTAAGAGAGGCAGTGCATGCTGAAATGTGTGCTGATATTTCATTGAGGCCCTAAAGTTTGGGGTTAAATTTGTTTGATGTCCTAAGGGCTTTGACTAAACTTGAGAAATGAGAGGTTGCATATCTTTAGACTGTGGTTTATCAGGGTCCTCTCAAGATAAAACGGTGCCTCCCCCAGGCTAATCACCTGCTCACTTTAGGATTTCTCACCAACACATCAACTTTTCTGCATATTTCTCGAACTGGCAAGATTCCCAGACAGTAACAATTCAGAATTATAGTGGCTACATTGGTAAAATTTTTATATGAAATGCAATTTCCATTTGAAGGATGCCTTCAAACAATAGGTAAGGCACCCTCCAGAGAAAATGTCTTGCCTATTGAAAGGAAAGAGATCATTGGTTTAATGTAGACTACATCCCACTTTTTGTTTATTTAAAACATCTTTAATATTTCTCATGTGTGAGTATGTACTTGTCCAAATCCCTTTTCCTTCTCTCAACATTAAGAGGGAAAATAATTTGTCTTATATAATTTCATATATTTAAAACTGACCTTCTCTTACATAGCTTTCCTTTTTTAATCTCTAGGTTGTTGTTTTGTCTTCTCAGCAAACTTTAGATTAATTAATAAGAAAATAAAAACTGTCATTATGTGAGCACTCTAAGAATATTTAGTCCAGATAAGCATTCATATGTCTAAATATAAGAAATAAAGTATATTCAAGGGTTCTGGATGGTAAAAATAGCATTTGATAATAACCTATAGTTATAAAATAAGGAGGAAAAGCCTTGGATAAAAAAAAGAAAAGATAAAACAAAATTAAAATATATGTTCTTTCTAAATTTTAGCATGAATTAGGGTCTTTAAAATTTAGCTTACCATGTAAAATTAATGCCATCAAATATTATGGTTTGTGAAAGACCATTGTACTATAAATTGTCAATTCTTCCAATGCTACTAATAATAGAAATAAGCTAGCTAAAAATATAATTTCCAGATATTTATTTAACTTTAAAAACTTAGACAAAATACTTAGTTAATTAATAAATAATTTTTGCATGCCTGGACAATTTCCAAGTAAGAAACTCATATAAAACACTAGTCACTAAATATAATTTTAATCTATTAATTTACTTTTTTCTTAGGAAAAAACATGCAAATTGCTTTGACTATTATATATGTACATGTAATTTATGTGTTTTTTTGTCACCTCAAATTTCTTAAAATAACATTAAATAAGTTGCATAGTAAAGAATGCTAAACTATACTCCAGTTTGCTCTTTTTTTGTTAATTGTTAAATTTATTGAGGTGACATTGGTTGGTAAAAATTACATAGGTTCCAGGTGTACAATTCTACAATATATCATCTATGTATTGCATTATGTGTTCAGCACCCAGAGCCAGTTCTCCTTCCATCA
The DNA here is from genome assembly GCA_004027555.1 of Craseonycteris thonglongyai. Taxonomy (NCBI): domain Eukaryota; kingdom Metazoa; phylum Chordata; class Mammalia; order Chiroptera; family Craseonycteridae; genus Craseonycteris; species Craseonycteris thonglongyai. The sequence goes on along the minus strand of PVKE010009626.1, from coordinate 36,806 downwards.
CCATGTATTTGATGACCCCTCCGTATCCCCTCACCCTACTTCCCTACCCACCTCGTGCTTTACCCTGAGGTAACTACTAAACTATTGACTATGTCCATGAGTTTTTGTTTCTTTGTTACTTTCAGTTTTATAGTCCACCTATAAGTAAGGTCATGGTTCCTGATTTTTTCAGTCTGCCTTATTTTGCATAATGTGATGATTTCAAGGTCCACCCATGTTGTTACAAATGGCTGTATTTCATCTTTTCTTATCACTGAGTAGGATTCCATTGGTAAATGTACTACAACTTCTTTATCCATCTATTAAAGGACACTTTGGTTGTTCCCATTACTTGGCCACCATAAACAGTACTGCAATGAACATTGGGATACCATGTATCTTTATGAATAAAGTTTTCAAGTTTTTTTGTTTGTTTGTTTTTTGGTAGATACCCAGAAGAGGGATTGCTGGGTCATACGGCAATTTTATTCCTAATTTTTTGAGGAATCTCCATACTGCCTTCCATAGTGGTTGTACAAATTTACATTCCCACCAGCAGTATATGAGGGTTTGTTTTTCTCTACAGCCTCTTCAGCACTTGTTATTCCTTGTGTTGTTGATTATAGACATTCTAACAGGTGTGAGATGGTATATCCCTAAGGTTTTAATTTGCACTACCCTAATGATGTTTGCATTGCTAGTGCTGTTGAGCCTTTTTTTTCTTTTTTTTCCCCCACATATCTATTTACTGTTCACATGTCTTCATGGGAGAAGCATCTGTTCAGGTCTTCTGACCACTTTTCAATTGTATTGTTTGTTTTTTGTTTTTGAGTTGTATGAGTTCTTTATATATTTTAGATATTAGCCACTTATCAGAGGTATTGTTTGCAAATATTTTCCCATTGGTTGGTTTCCTTTTTAGTTTGTTGATGGTTTCCTTTGCTGAGAAGAAGACTATTTATTTGGTAGAATCCCATTTATTTATTTTTGTTTTTACTTCCATTACTCCAGTTTACTCTTATGTCCAAAATAGTAAGTTAGTTATTTAGTTAAATACAATAATTACCATAAATAGTTGATTATACTAGATATAATACTTAAGACAAATACAAATGTATATGTGTCTATATAGAAACACAACGTACACAATGTGTATAACTTTCCAGTTTGATTCTTAGGAAAAAGATACTGCAATTTTGAAAAGAAGGTAAATTTTGATCATTTTTTCAGGAAATTGGATGGTAATAGCAAAACAAAAAACCAAATTCCCGAAAATTATCTCAGGAATTGTACATTTTCATCCATCTTTAAGCAGCATAGCCAAAAAATATATTACTTAAAATAATATCAGCTAATAAATGGAATCAAATCCACAGATTGGAATGAATATCATTAGTAAGGAGAAGAAACCACACAAAGAAGAAGATGGTCAAAAATAAGTAAATCTACAAAAAACAACATCATTACTGAAAACAATTTAAACATATTAATTTGTGTAGATATTGCAAAATAAACCTCAATAGAGGCTTGTACATCATCACCAATGTATGATGGCATTATTTTCCCCATATACTTATTAAAATACTATCAGATATTTTTGTGGTTTTCCAAAATGCTATAAGGAGTGATATTTCAAAGTAGTGTTGATTTGTATTTATCTTATTAAAATTGCAATTGAGCATTTAAAAATATATATTTAGGAGTTATTTACCTTTGCTTTCCTCAATTCATACCACTGTCTTATTTTTACTGCATACTTTTAAAAATAATTTTTAGGAACTGTTAAGAAATTAAGGAAATCAATCTGTGTCTGAGATGTGAATTTCATTTTCTAAAATCAATTGGTCATTAGTCTTTTGACATTATTATTTTTTTAATGTGTGACTTCAGTGTCATGGTACATATTTTTCCAATATTTCCTCTCTGAACTTTAATAGCTTTATTCATACTTTAAATATTTGTTGTGCCTAGAATAACTTTACTGTGACATGAAATGTAAAAAATCTAACTGCGGGGAAGCCAGGATGGCTCAGTGGGTTGAGCGCTCACTTTGCAGCCCCGGGGACCAAAGATCAAATCCCGGCCCTGGCCCGTGAGGACCCATATGCTGAACTGGGAAGTGCCCCCAGTTCAGTTCTCACTGGGATGAGACCCCAGTCCAGTTCCTGCCCTGTGCAGCCCTGCACCCACCAGTGGAATGAAACTATGTGGAAAAACCAATGATGTGCAGCTGTGGAGGCTGTTCTGGGCCCTCCCCACCTCTCTGTCTCTGTCTGTGTATCTCTCTATCTGTTAAAAAAAAACCCAAAAAACTAACTGCATTTTTTCCAGTGGCTACTCAGCATTTATAATTAATTTCATTTTATTTCCTCACTGTACTTTCAAGATTCTTCAAAATATTTTGAAAATAAATGTTCATGTGGGCAATCCTGCTTTGCTTGCAATATAAGAAAAAAGTGTTTACTAGTTGATTAGTAAGCATGCAGATTGCTCTAGGTTTTCTATAGATATCCTTTATTCCTTTATCTGGTTTTGAAAGTTTCTATTCCTGAATTGGTGAGAGATGTTTGTTTATTTTTTAGATAAAGATATTTAAATTTTTCAAATGTATTTTGTTCATGTATTAATCAAATGGTTGTTCTTCTTTTCTCTTATATCATGAATTACATTGATTGATTTTTATTTTATGGATGTTTGAACAACCAGTACTCCTGGGATGAATCCAATGTATTCAAAATATGTTATTATTTTGCATATTACTGGATTCAATCTTCTAACATTTTTAAAAATGGAGAGGGGTGGAGTTATTGCTAAATCACTACAAAGTTTCTGTCTGAATTAATAACAAGCTTTGGAAACAGTGGCAACAGTTGCACAACAGTATAAATGTAAGGAATGCCATTGACTTGTACACTTAAAAATTTTAAGTGACAAATTTTATGCTATAAATTTTTTACCACAATTTAAAAATGTAAAAAATATATCATTATGTATATTTTTCCAGATTTATGGTATCCTTAGCAATACATTATTTGACAAGTTTAGTAAGCTGACAGTATATATATAGTTTCTGAAGGTTAGTTATCAACTTATTGTTAAATATGTCACCACACCTTGATATTTCCAAATTCTTAGAAACTAGCTTGACTCTTATCAATACAGCACCAGCTACATAACCCCACTATAGTCTCTGCTTTTAAAATAATAAAGTGTTAGTGACTGAGACAGAGAAAAGATTTTTCAATCATGAAAATATTCAGATCATTATTAGATTTGCAATTATACTGAATTATATATTTATCAAGTTTCATCAAACAGTATACTAATAACATGTACATTTAATTTTATGTAAATTGATTTTTAATTAACCTTTAGGAGTTTAGAATTTTTTGTCATGTATCTATGAAATCATTTCAGAATTTTGTTTGTCTGGGGACAGATATTATAAATACTTTTACTTGACTTATGATTGTACTAAAATGCTTAGAGTGCAGAGCTCAAATGTGTACTAATGCATTCAGTCTCATTACAGTTCCCTTAGGTGTCCACTGAATTCCAACTGTGTTCCATTCGTGAAGTAGTTGAATCAAGCAGTAAATTATTTAAAAATCAGTTAAGACACCTTCATGTTTAGACTTCATTCAGCTAAAGTAGGTTTATTTGAACAGTTTAAACAAGCATTGTCATTCTACGTATCTAATAACAAAATACTTCAAGGTAAATTGTCACATTACTCCTAGTGGCCTTTCAAATGATCGGAGTTTATATTATTCCAATTAAAAATACAAGAAAAGAGAGAATCAAGGATTTTTTATTCTTAATGTGATTTTTAGTAATTTCATCAGGTACTATGTATACAAAGTATTTCTTAGTCAATATAGAAGAATCTGTGGTGATAAGACAGGGACATACTTTGCTGTTTGGAAGTAGAAGTCACAGGTTGAAGTGTAATCAAAATTATCTTCCAATTTTTTCTTTCTTTTCTTTTTTTAAAACTTGAATGCAGCATCAATCAATAGTTTTAAAGCTCCAGATTATCTATCACTGAGAAAACCTGTCTTAGGTAGCTAAATCCTCTAATCAAATATTGGCAGATGAGATCTGGGTGATAAAAAAGATTTAAAACCCAGAGTGACATTGTTTGGTGAGTATCAACGCATCCTTATTCAAGTCAAGGTGAAACATATATTATATAGTTATACTTAGCTCTGAAGTTATTACTATTTTTAATGATGTAACTATAAGTTATCATTACTGCTTCATTAACGTATACATAAAAGCTAAGGTCAAAGTCAAACCTTTTCCTGTTGTTTAACTCAGATATTTAATCTACATCTATAACCTGATAGAAATACATAATATATATGTAGAAATGTTCAGATTGTAGAAGTAATACTTAAAGCTTCACTATATGAAAGTAAGAATTTATTTATTTATTTATTTTATAAAATGTGTGTGAGAGAGAGAGACCAGAGCAGTCTCCACAATTGTAAATTATCAGTTGTGACATGGCCCCACATAGGTGCGTGCTGGGCTGCACAGGGCAGGAACCAAACAAGGGGCCTCCCAGTTGCACCCCTGTTCAGCACATGGGTTTGTAAGGGGCAGGGCTGGGAACCAAACCCCGGAAGCACTTAACCTCTTGAGCCATCCTGGCTCTCATTCCCAAAAGTAAGTATTGAAGTCACTTCCTAGGACCCTAAGTTACTTTAAAAATTAGGTAGCATAATATTAGGTAGCTAAACATACACTACCTAATAATAAAATTTTCAGAGAAATAGAGAACTCTGTTGATTTTGAAAATATTTAGTGTGATAATATGCTATTTATAGTGTTGCATGGAAATTCAAGACACTTAGCATGATCCTCTGTCTTGTTAATTAATGAACAGAAATTAGAGGGTGAAGTAATCATTTGGGTAGAAATTACAATAGAAAAATCATTTTTATACCTAAGGGCACATATCTATGTAGAATTTGAGAGTAGTCATTTTCCTATAAAATATTGCCTGTGTCCTGCCATGGGATGAACAGAATCACTTTGTATTCATTGTTTAACAATGAAAAATTAATAAATTATTTAATGTGTAACACATTGCATAAAGGGATGCAATAAATTATCAGTCTATTAATCATACTTGACGATAAGTCAAAATCTTTGTAAGATGAAAACTTGGACTCAAGCCTAGTTATAAATCAGTGCTGCAATATGTAAGAGACCCAAATCACAACTTGACCTTACATTTCATTGTTGGAATTGTCAGCCAATATCAGCAACTTTAGACCCCATTTCAGCATATGGGTCCACATGGGTCCAGGTCGGGATTCAATCCTTGATCCCCGGGGCTGCAAAGAAAGTGCTTAACCCGCTAAACCATCTGGGCTTCCCCTTTCTCTTAGATTTTTATTTTATTTTTTGAGAGAAGGTGAGAAAGAGAGAGAGAAAAGAGGAAGACCCAAAGTGCGGTCTCCATAGTTGTACATCATTAGTTGTGACATGATAGTTTCATTCCACAGGTTCATATGGGGCCACATGAGGTGGGAACTGCATCATTTGACTAAGTTTTAAATATTCTTTAAATGTAAAAATATTAGTATTTTATGCATTCTTGTTGATGCTTAAATAAATCTTAGTAATACATTTAATATTCTTGTGAAGTCTCTATCCAACTCAAGTTACCTAAGTCTTATTTCTATAAAATACAAGTAGTACTAGAAAATTTGAAGAAAAAACAACCTATAATTTTTATACTTAAATTAATCATAAAGTAAAATGTTTGCTAATTTGAAGTATCATAAAGCCTAAAAGTCTCCCATGTCTTATAAAGAAAGCATACTAAATATATGTATAAAGCCTTTCACAGTTTATATTCATTTGCATTGTTATAATCATTATCTATAAACCACGATTTTTGTTCTTCCATGGTTTTACAGTAAAAATTTCAAGAAATATCTTAAAACATTTAACAGCTTCTGTTATATTTTTTGTGAAGTACTCTCTAATTGCAAATTAGGTGGTTAGTGGTTTGAAAGAGTTAATGTTCCTCTAAAACATCTCTTATTATCTGAGAATAATTGTAGGCATTGGGCTCATTAAGCAATACATTGACCCTTCTCTACTTCTACAGACACTTCACATTTATGGGGTTTTTTTTCTCTTCTTTTAACATTTATTTTACTTCTTTTTCATTCTTTTCAATTTGGCTAGATTCAGTTTAGTTATATCAGCTTACATTTTAGTACAGAACTCTCTTTTAACATTAGCATTTCATTTACATATGTGACTTTGACCAAAGCATTTTAGAAAAGTCTTTGTTGAACTATAGAATTTCAATAAATTTGTCTTATTCCATATCATCATTGGTGTTAAAACATGCCAAATGCAAATAAATAATATTTACAGCAATAATCCAAAAATCAAGGTTATATGACCTTATTACTGTGCTCTTATCAAGATGCCCAGTCCTTTTATCCTGAATTCCTAATTGTAATTGTTTCGCTTAGGATTCTCTGAAGGAATTGATGGAGTTCTCAGCAGAAGCTGATACATTTTAACTCCATGTCCTTTGGTGTTCTTTGTTTACATCATCTTGCTTAATTAATACCAGTCACTCTGCTTTGCCCCTATTGTGATTAATTGATCTGTGTGTATATTATTGCCAATCTTACTCAAATCATTTTGTACTGTCAACAGAAAAGACTCTTCTAGTCCTCATGAAGGACTTTCCCTAGTGAAGCTATATAAATCTTTTCTTTCTAGCACAGCTCACAGGAAGTCAAAAGCTAGACTGGCTTGGATGATCATCACATGATCATGCTCTTCTTTGTGTCCATATGCTCTCCAACATACAGACTATGCTACTCAGTTTGGTACAATTTTGTCAGTGTCTGTCACACTGTTTTATTTGTTTATTTGTTTTGTTTTGTTTTGTTTTTGTAGAACCTGAATCCACATGATGGCTGTATATGTTTCTGAGCCATTACTGTAGCCTGGGATAAAATTCTCATCCTCAGTCAGTATTTCAACAGAAATGTAATATTCTATGTTAATTAAACAATATGTAACATAATTCTTTCCAGAGCTCTTGAACATTATAGACCTGTAATGACCTGTAGGATTCAGGGTACCCACCTATAGAAATAGCCTGTAACTTACCCTAAAATAAGTATGTAAAAATCTTTTAAAGAGATTATATTATTTTCACAAGTATTAGAGCCCATTTTTTCTTTACTATTGTGAAATACTCTATGTAAAGAAATATTAATTCCTTATTTATCTTCTGTATAAAAACTATATATGCCATAACTCCTTCTTATCAATATATCTTAAAAGTCAAATTATGATCAATTAAACTTTATATTAAAACAGATAAAAAGGTCACAAAATCATAAAATAATTATAAAGATTAAGAAGTCATAAATAACAAATAAAAAAAGAGTTGTAGACATTGTTTCTAAACATAAAAGTCAAATTATTTCAGACCCTATCTCCTTCTAAAAAAAAATACTATAAAAACTGCAGACTTTATGTACATTAACAAAACTCTTCTTAAAACCTTGAAGAGCCTAACTACAGATGTTTTTAGGCTAAAATTAAAGAAAAAACGTAATTCAGAGAAGTAAAAATAAAAAACCTATTGTGAGCTTTTTTTCTGAGTGTGTTGTCAGTATGTAAAAATTTAAATTTTGATTTTGTTTATCTTGAATTCATGATAAAGAAAGAATTTTAAAAAGAGATTCTTCCTTATAACAGGAATATATAAGAAGGCTTATAATTAAAATTGAGAGTCAAAGAACTGAAATTTATCAACCCTACAGTGTGGAGAAAACCAATGCTTTTTTGTTATCTCCGTTATTTGGGAAATCTTAAGCCTCAAAATAGTTTTGTCATGGTTCAAGAACAATATTATAGTTAGGAGGCTACCCCATGAAGATACTCAGAACTCTCTAAAGTCATCAATCATAATTAATATCTTTACATTTTATTAAAATTATATTTTATGTAATCAATGCATAGCAAAAGAGACATTTGTAAAAAAAATCTTTTCTTCATAAGCTAAACTAGCAGAAATAATGGGCCACAGAAAACTCTCACATACTTGTTCAACTATTGGTTATTAAACATAAACTATAAAATGACCATATCTATATTTTTTGAGAGCTAGAAAAACAATTATAAAAGTTAGAGTTAATTTTAAAAAGAATGATTGGACAATCAATACATAAAATTCAATAGTCAACATCAGAAATTCAATGGATGGGTATAACAGCAGGTAAAAACTTGTTAAAAATAAAATTGATGAACTAAAATGTAAATTAATGTAATTTATAATGTCCAGCAGCCCTTTAAAGACTATCAGGCATGAAATAAAGCAGATAAATGTTATCCATAATCAAGAGAAAAATCTATTAATAAAACAAACCCATGAAAACAGAGATAATGGAATTAGCAAACAAGAATGTTATGTGCTGGGTTGCTGGGATGGCTCAACAGGTTTAGCACTTGCTTTGCAACCATGAGGTCCAGGGATTGAATCCCAGCCCTGGTCTGTACAAACCCATATATTGAGCTGCGGCACCACCGATGGTGATAAAGGTTCTCACATCCCATGTGGGAGACTCTTAGTTTAGTTTCTGGCCTACAGGGCTCCAGATCCAGCTTTGTGAAATGAATCCATGTCATAACTAATGATGTACAATTATGGAGATTGATCTGGACCCTCTCCTTTTCTCTTTTTCTTTCTCCCCTTGACCAAACAATAAAATTAATCTTAAAAAGATAATAAATTTGTTTGTGACACATGATCAAAGTGTTCAAAAAAACATGAATAGGATGAAAGGATAAGGGAAAGTTATAGAAAATACCAAAATGTTGCCCCTAGAAATGAAAATATTATATTAGGTAAACTAAAAATTAGATTGCAAAAATTAATGAACTGAAAATTTAGCAATAGAAACTATCTAAACTATAGCACATGAAGAAATAAAGACTGAAACATGAACATGTGTGGCCCTATCAAATGATTTAAGACATGTATAATTTGAGCCTTAGAATACAAGGTGGTGGTGGCAGGGCAAAGAAAATGTTTTGCAATAAAAATTATAAACACACAGATTAAAGAAGCACAACAAATACATGCAGAACTGTTTTTTAAGTACCAAAGTACATGATGATTAGCTTGCTAAAACCAGTGAGCAAAGAAAATTCGTAACAATAGCCAGAGAACTGAGACACATGACACGCAGAGGAACAAATATATTAATTACAGCAGTCTTCTCATTAGAAACAATGTAAGTCAGAAGGCAAAGAAGAGATACACTGCTGATGGCCTCACAAAACACAAAGATTGTGACATATTTTTTTAAAGGTATACATTCACATACTATTTAACCAGCAGTCCATTCTAAGTGTTTAAGCAAGAGAAAAAATTATGGGACTCTAATTAGCATAAGATTTAAACTTAGAGTGATGAAGACCAATTAATATATAGCTTTGCTTCAAGAGTCAAATGACATATAATTGTTAGAAATCAAGAAATACAAAACTCACTATTTTCTTAAGCAATTGTATAGACAGGAAAAGCCAGGATGGCTCAGCAAGCTAAGTGCTTGGTTTGCAGCCCCAGGGACCAAGGATCAAATCCCAGTCTTGGCCCGTGTGGACCCATATGCTGAACTGGGGTGTGCTTCCCATGCAGGAGGCCCACAGTTTGGTTTCGCCCCCCAGTTTGGCCTGTGGCTTGAGATGGCATGCCTCCCATTTAGGAGGCTCCTAGCCCAGTTTCCACCCTGCACAGCCTGGGCCCACCTGTGTGGAACAAAACCATGTTGAAAACTGATGACATACAACTATGGAGACTTCTCTGGGCTCTCCCACTTCTCTCTATCTCTCTCTGTCTCTCTGTATCTCTCTCTCTGTCAAAAACAATAAAATTAATCTTTAAAATAATTGTATTGATAAAACAAAGTTCCTTGAGGCTAGAGGCTAGAATCAGATTTAGAAATTCTCTTAGCAATGAGGTAAGACACTTTTTCAAGCAACTATTTTCTTTGTGGCCAAGGAAAAGACTGGGACTAGAAATAAAATTCTTTTTTTTTTTTTTTTTTTTTTATCTTTTCACATTTATAGAGAGAAATTATCTTTTTGTCTTCAGTGCATAGTTATTTCTATTTTACTTTTTGACAGATAGAGAGAGAGACAGAGACAGAGACAGTTAGAGAACCGAACTGTGGGAACTCCCCAGTTCAGCACGTGGGTCCTGCCTGGGCCGGAGCCGGGATTCG
>PVKE010009626.1:0-26444 GCA_004027555.1 Craseonycteris thonglongyai | reverse complement strand
TAAAATTCTTAGAGGCTAGGTTCACAAAACTAATGAACTGATGATTCCATCTAAAAGAACAAAATTGTAGTCCAATTAAAACACATTAGACATACCAAGACAGAGAGTCTTGAAAATTCTGCACTTTTAGATTTCAGAATAGTTACAGTCCAGTAATTTCTGTGGCTGTCTCCTTCCTACACATACAAATAGGAATGCTATTTTAGTGTCCTTTCCTTGTCCTACAATAATGATTTTTAGTGTATCTTTTGAGAACAAAACATTTTATGTCATTATTTTGCAGATTCAGAGTAGTAGCATCCAGATATATTATAATATTATCCACATAAGTATATAAGAGGACTAAGAATCAAAAACTTCAATAATAATCTCAATCTTATTAATAAGTAGCCAAAAACTATACCTTTTACAGATCAGTTTTACTAAATTACTTAAGAGATTATATTCACAAATCACTTTTGAAAGTAGCATAGACTTGATAAGAATACCTAAAGATAGTACCTAAAAGAAAATTGTTTTCAATTTGCTGATTACATGTTGTATAATTTTTATATCAATTAATTGCCATGAATAAAACAGAAGAAACCTGTAGTAAGTAATGGCAATGGAAATATGTACAGCATAGTCTTATTTTTCCACTCACCCTCCTTCTGCCTCCCTGAAATACTTTTATACTACTTTTGTAAGCGTCCTCATGAATTTTATGAATAAAATGGACCATGATATAAACATAAATAATCAAGTGATTCATAAATGTCATGAGACAAGGTACTTACTATATTATACAGTTTCCAATATGCCTGTTTCAAAATATTGTGCAATGTTGTTTAAATTATATTTTGGTTAAAAGGATGTAGTAAAATATATTTAAATTCTTCTTTTTTATAAATATATATGTTTTATGTTATTATAAATAATTAACTGTTTATAAAGTAAATAAGAATTGAGGCAGACTGAGAAATGCAAATGAATATAAATATACTTAGAATATAAATAATTTCAGATAATATTATGACTGATAATGATATATTTGTCTCATGCCCTTTCAATCATTGTTATCTATATCCTCAATAGAGATTCATGATCCCATAGAAATTCATTAGTAAAATAGTGGACAGCTTCTCCTCTAATAGAAATAAGTTTTCCTTAAAATAAAATATAAAAGGCATGTGGTATATTTTGTACATTACAAAAATGCCCACATTTTAATCAGAAAAGCAGCATTTAATTTTTTTTCTCCAAAATATAAAAGATGTATTTCTACCTTAAAAAAAAAAAATACAATCTCAGTCTTTGAAGGTATACATATTCAAACACTCTATGAAAAAGAAGCTCAACAGTCACTCTTCTTGATGTCAAAGTTCAGAGGAAGACTATTTAGAAGTCAAATTATTCTACCTTTCATATAATGTAAGTGTACTATCTCTACTACTGAAATAGGAAAATGAAGATGTTTTTTCAAAGAAAGGTTGGTAAATAAAAGTGGTAAAAAAATTCTTTTTTTCTTTTTATTGTTAAAGGCTAAGAGACACAAATCAATTAGATCCATGAAACGATAAGGTTAATGTTCAAACCTATGTACATACTACCATGAGCTTGCATGAGTAATATTCATCTTATGTTTAGGATTGCCCTTTCAAATGATTGCCAGAGAATGTATTTCTAATAAGCCAAGGTTTTGCAATATATTTTAGGGAATAAATATTAGTTTTAATTCAAGAACCAAGCAATTCCTTTAAAATTCTATATGTACCAAAAGATTTTGATTAACGTTTGACATCAATATTAAGCTCTAGAGCATTTTAGTGGAGGTTACATGGGATTTAATATCTTGCAACATACATTTAAGAGCATTATCTAAGAAGGCAAGGGGATTGTGTAGTGGAAGTCATATTTTGAAACATTAATTTGATTTATACCTTGGAAGCAGTATTAGAAAGGTTTACTAATAAAATAAGATGGAAGGAGTAAATATGATGTATTCACTCTTCTACTATATTATTTAATTACTTTCATCGTGTTGCCCAACTCACTAGATAACAATTAAATCCATCTATTTACTTGTACCTGATTGATGTGATTTGTTGTTTAGCAACAGAATTCAAAATTAGGCATTACATTTTCATCTATCTCTATCTCTACAAAAATGTATTACCTATTAAAGATTCTAGATGTATTTTCAACTTGCAGCCATATTTCTAAATAAACACGATCATTTTTAATAACGATTCACTGAGCTAATGTTCATTTTTATTGACAAGGATTTTAATGACCTAAGAAAGCAATTCTGATATAAAATAACTAAGTTTAATAAAAATTCTTCTGAAACTCTTGAATTTCTATTCATTCAGTACATATCAAAATTAATGTAATTTATCTGTTACTGTCAAAGGCTTTAAAATCTCTGAGGCATTACAGGCATTAAAGATTGTAATGGGGTAAGATAACTGCTCTAAAAAATTGAAAAAAATATTTTTTCAGTCTGATTTATCTCACTTAAATCATGAATCATATGACTCCACTTACAGGTGGAATATAAAATCAAAAGTAACAAAGAAACAAAAACTCATGGACACAATCAATACCGGTAGTTTAGCGGTTATCTGAGGGTAATGGGGATAAGAGGGTGAGGGCAGAGGGAGGGAACGTAAAATACATGGTGACAGAAAGCTAACTGACTCTGGGTGGTGAGCACATAATGCAGCACATAGATGATGAAATATAGAATTGTACCTCTGGATTCTATGTAATTCTTCTCAATCAATGTCACCCCAATAAATTTAACAATTAATAAAAGAGTCTAAGATAGAAGAATTAAATAAAATAACTCATTAGAAAAAAAAGAACATTTTTGTATTTAATATACTATTTCCTAAAGAGTTATGTGTTTATATGGTAAAACATTAAATTAATACAAAACTTATACTGTCAGACATAAGTAATTTTTTTTGTCTCTGTGTCTACCTACTCTGTGTCTTACCCTCCTCTAAAGGTAAACATTCTTAGTAGATATTTTTATATCTATCTTCCTAGAGATATTTTATTTTATTTATTTAAAGGCAAATATCTGTACTTTCAAGCCCAAATGTTATCAATATTTTGTTATATGCATTGCTTTTATACACTGAATAATATAACTTGCAAATTATTTAATATTCAGACATGAATAATACACTCATTCATATTTTGAACAAATGGTGCTGGGAATACTGTATATCCATATTCAAAAGAATAAATTTAAATCCTTATCCTACACTATATATAAAAACTAGTTGAAAATTTATTAAATACTTAAACACAAGGTTCATAATTTTTTTTATTTTTAAGATTTATTTTATTGTTTTGAAAGTGAGAGAGAGACAGAGACAATGGGGGAGGACCCAGAGAAGTCTACATAATTGTAAATCATTAGTTTTTTGATATAGTTTCATGCCACACAGGTGGATATGGGGCTGAACAGAGTGGGAACTGAACCAGGGATGAGAACCTTCACCACCATCCTGGTGGTTACCAGTTGCACTGTAGTTCAACTGCCAGGCCCAGGATTCAATCCCCAGACCTCATGGGTGCAAGGCAAGTGCTCAACCTACTGAGCTATCCCAGAATCCCAAAACTATAAAAATTCTTAGATGAAATAAAAGGGTGATATTTCATGACATCAAATTGGACAATGATTTCTTTGATGTAACAGTGAAAAACAAGTATTGGAAACAAAAAATAAACAAATGTTACTAAATCAAAATCAAAACTTTTTGTACACTTCTAATTTCTGGCCTGTCATGTAAAGACTGGACATAGTAACTCCATACTAACAACAATAAAAAGCTATATAAGCTGAAAAATCAACAACTCTTCTATCTATCAAAGAAGTGAGGTTCCAAGGCAAACCAGTGACCCCAAAATTAGAAAGACATATAGGCAAATATAGAGAATCACTACTTACCAGGGCAAAAATACATGAGCAGAAACTGCATGGAAAACCAGTACTAGGTTAGAAAAACCTGACCTGAAATTGATGAATTTTCGGTGATTCATTGTGGTCAAGACAGAAAGAGTAAAAAACCCAGAAGAAAAAAGTCATTTTTTTAGTGGGGCACACTTTTGTGAGTTTTATTGGCAGGAGTTCTACCAACTTCCCACAGTGAATATAAGAGAAAATCTCCTGATGCTTCTGGCAGAGAAAGGGTCAAAGAAATCATTTTGAAATTCATCAGTGCTTTCTGTTTTCTTTAACAAGAACTGCCCTCAGGAGAAAATGTATTACTAAAGCTTAACCCACTGGGTTATGATCATAGCTTAAATGAGCTGGGGGAAGAGAAGATAAATATCCAACTCATGACATCTCTAACTGTACTCTCCCATCAAATGGAGGGTAGGTGGGAACCTGAGAAACACAGGGGAAGTTCAAACAGTCTAAGGACATGGGCTCACCAAAAGATGGAGAGCTAATAGTTACACTATAAGGTTATTCCCTATCACTCCACACCTGATGGCTACATTACTAAAGCACTATTTAATGTGTTTCTTTAGCCCCTATATCATGTCCAGTTTTCAATTATAAAACACTACAAGGCATACTAAAAGGCAAAACAAAACAAAACAAAAAAACCCCAAAAGACAAACTGGTTTGAAGAGATTGAACAAGCATCAGAATCAAAATCATATATGGCAATTATATTGAAACAATCAGATAAGGAAATTGTAAAAATCTATAATTAATATGCTAAGTCTTTAATTGAGAAAAGTAGACAACATGCAAGAACAGATGGATAATGTAAGCAGAGAGATGGAGATTCTAAGAGAGAATCAAAAAGAAGCACTAAAAAAAAAAAAAGAAAGAAAAGAAAAACATTGTAACAGAAATGAAGAATGCATTCATGCCTCATTAGTGGACGTGATTGAGGAAAGAATCTCAAAAATAGTGACAGTAAAAAATTCCAAAACTGAAAAGCAACAAGGAAAAGATGAAAAAAACCCACAAAAAACAGCACAGAATATATGAATTATATCATGTATACTTGTGTATATATAAATGCATCTATATATGCTTATTACATTTATGTGTAAATGAAATAAATAACAGCGATGTAAGTGGTGAGAGAGAAAAATTAGATAATTTTCTTATAAAGTACTTGAACTACAAATGAAACAATACAGTGTCATTTGAAAATGGTCTTGGGTTAATTGTAAATGTATATTGCAAACTCAAGGGCAAATACTAAAAAAAAAATAAGTATAGTTGATATGCTA
The DNA here is from genome assembly GCA_004027555.1 of Craseonycteris thonglongyai. Lineage (NCBI taxonomy): Eukaryota > Metazoa > Chordata > Mammalia > Chiroptera > Craseonycteridae > Craseonycteris > Craseonycteris thonglongyai. The sequence continues at coordinate 21,194 of PVKE010009626.1, read as the reverse complement.
AGAGAGGAAAGAAAATGGAATCATACATATAAAATGCTCAACTAAGAACACAAAAGGCAGAAATAAGTTCAAAAACAAAAATAGCAAAAAAAACAAGAAAAATCATAGAAAAAAGTAACAGATGGGGTATTAATTAAACAGTATATAAAAATCACTTCTTGGTCATAAAACTGAAACCCTTATACAGTGTTGGTAGGATTGTAGAATGATACAATCACTCTATAGAAAACAGTGTGGTGCAGCTCAGCTACATTCAGATAGCTAATGATTGTGTTTTTTTCAGATTGGCTGAAGTCAATAATGCTGCAATTAACAATGTGTTTGCATTTTCAGCTGTTGGCAGGTAAAGCTCTGCAGGAGGCTCATTCTGAGTTTTGTGGTGGTTTGTTAGAGCAGTAGCTGACCAGTACAGGAGGGTTTATGGGGCATTTTCAGCAAATCAATATTAAACTACTGAATCTCAGACTGTCTATTGGTAATTAGAAGAACGATGTTATTTACCAGGTTTTGACATACTGTCTCCCCAAACACACTTTGAAAGTCCGCTTCATGGAACTTCACTTCACCTGCACTACAAGTTGTCTTACAGAGGCCCTGTGAGCAAATTCTGTCTGGCAAAGCCAGGGCCTTTCTCTGTCCAGCTCACCATTATACAGGAGCTGGACTTTACAACAATATTGTAAGATTTCAATAAAGCCTCTGTGGCCTGGAAGCAAGTGGCTGAGACTAAGACAGTAGGTTACTCTGTCTAAGATAATCTCGGGTAATGCATAAACTGTTTATGGGATAGATAAAGTTAGTCTATTGAAACTCCTTGAGCTGAAGTTTTACAAATTTGCTATCTTTGATAGCATAACGTCTTCCTACAAATTAACATATAATGAAATTAAGAAAATTAAAATCATTATAAGTTAAACCTGATATATTTACCCTGTCTATATATAACAAGTGATTTATAAGGTAGGTATATGTGAAGTTAATAAAATTAAAAAAATAATAATTTACCAAGGATTAGGTATGAGTATAATGGCTCATCTCCATGGAAATAATATAGGAAATTGCCAAGAATAATTGAAAATACATTGGCATACATAAACATTGCCCTGGCCTCTCACATACACCTACACACACAAAGGGATACAGATGAGTAATGATATAATAATAGGGCACGAATGTAACTTGAATTCAGACATATGTAGACAAAAGACTCTGATGTTCTGCTTCCTAGCTATGAGCTAATGGACAAGAAAATTATTTTTCGTACATCTCAGGGTCATGATTGTACAATGGGGATAGCACTATACTTCTCATAAAAATGTTGTGACAAGATTTTCTCATGAGTACATTCCATTATGTAATGAAGAAAGAAGATAAGAAAGCCCTTAAGGATCTCGTAATTTAGATAGAAGGCTAGAAAATAAGTACATATTTATAATAGATAACATCAAAATACTTTGTTATCTGATTGTTCAGGATATTATGAAGTAAAAAAGAAGACCAACCTAACAGTTTCATGAATGGGAGATGGAGAAAAAAAATTTCAGTAAATTAACATATGAAAGTAAAGCATCAGGTAATAAAAGTTTTAGCACAGTTTTAGTTCTACCAGATTAGAAACATGTTTCTTAGGGTACTATATTGCACACACATATTCTTTATGGTTGTGAACAATATATATACACATCCAAATCCTAATAATCACAATTCTGGCACCTTTTGTGGGTATCATTGTGAGAAAGATTACCGAAGTGCTTCAGTTTGGCTTAACGAATGAATGAAATTGTAAGAAATGTATTAGGGTGTAGTTGTGGTATTTCAAGCCTATAAAGTAACTTATAGACTCAAGCTCCTAATCTTTCCTTCAGCCATAATTCTATAGTATGGCTATTAAAATGTATATTTAGCTTACACCAACCATCGCGTAAGACTGGGAGAGTATTAAGCTAATTGTTTTAATCCTTGCTATAATGTTTATCAAGTGATAATAAACTATGCTTTCTCCATCAAATTGTCATATACCAATCAGTTGTATGTAATACAGTTAGTGTTTTCTTGAAGAAAATACTTGTTAATTTATGCTTCAGTTTTTCACATAATGGTTTATCACTCATTAATCTTGATTTAGTGACTTCATTTTGTTTTCAAGTAAAAAAAATTAAAATCATTGGGGAAAGATATAAATGGAAACCATCTAGATTAAAGTATACTTATATTTATTATTTACTTAAAAAATCAAATTAAAAAAATGTTCAATTTGGGATAGTTTAGTTTGTTTTTGTATTTTAGGAATGCATTAGTTTAACAGATTTAAATAATTGAAAATTCACTGTTCCTGGTCAAACTACCACTTCTCTTGTAGGCTTCATTTTGGAATTGACTATATTTATGTGTTTTATATTTGCATGTATGGTAGAGTATGTAGATATGTTTTCCTTTGGAGTCATGATTATTAATGTCTTTATCTGCTTTTTGGCTGATGGCTTCCTGAACAGAAGGGCTCTACTTAGAAGCTGGTTTTCAAGGTGACTAATGCTGAGTGAATTATTTAGTATCTCTGGGCCTTATTTCCCTTGTAATACAATGAAATATTCTGTTTTTCGATTGACAATTTTGAGGTTCATGAAGATAAGGAAACAAAAAAAATGTCACAAAGTAAAATTAATATTTATAGCTTTCTGATTTTTACTTCTAGGTCATTCTACTGTAATAGCCTCTTTTTCATTGGTATTTTGAGTTTATTTTATGAAAATGTCCAGCCTCTTCACACAAGAAGAATGCAACTGATAAAGTATACACCAACAATAAAATGTTCTTATAATGCTCATTATTATTCGTAAATACATTAAACTTTTTTTGGCAGAGACAGAGAGAGACAGAGAGAAGGAGGGAGGGCCCAGAGTGGTTTCTATAGTTGTATGTCATCAGTTTATGACATGGTTTAATTCCACACAGGTGGACAGAGAAAAAACTGGGTTGAGGGCCTCCCGATTGGGAGGCATGCCCCCTCGAGCCAGGGGCCAAACTGGTGGGGGGCAAGAACCAAACTGGGGGTCTCCACATGGGACACACACCCCAGTTAACCATACAGGTCTGCACGGGCCAGGGTAGCGACTCAATCCTTGGTCCTCAGGGCTACAAAGCAAGCATTTAACCCCCTGAGCCATCCCAGCTTCCCCACTGAATTTTTTTGATGTCCACTAATGGTTAGACTGGGAACAAATATATCTTTAGGGGATGCCGGGATGGCTCAGTGGGTTAGGCGCTCACTTTGCAGCCCCGGGGACTGAGGATCAAATCCTGGCCCCGGCCCGTGCGGACCCATATACTGAACTGGGGCGTGCCCCCAGTTCAGTTCTCATCGGGGCAAGACCCGGGCCCAGTTGCTGCCCTGTGCAGCCCTGCCGACCTGTGGAATAAAACCATGTGGAGAAACCAATGATGTACAAATATGGAGACTGTTCTGGGCCCTCCCCCTTCTCTCTGTCTCTGATTCTGTATCTCTCTCTCTCTGTCAAAAACAATAAATAAATCTTCAAAAATATATATATATATCTTTAGAACTGAATGAAATTACATTGTTAATATCTTTCTCCTTTGATGTAGTGAAAGTGACAGTTATAGACAGAATGTAAGTTTTAGGCAGCACTATTGACATGGCTTCTAATATAGAAAAACTACTGGATAAGTATGCTTTGTTGTCAGTTTCTTGCTGGAATCCCAAGTGAAAATGAACAGAGCAAATAATTTTGAGGCAAAAAGTTACAGAATATAAATTGCATGGTCATGTGAGTGACAATTTTTCCTTGTAATGACCCAATGGCTCAGAGGTAGGAAAGTAATTTCAAACCTGACCAGATAATCAATAATGAGTTATTTCTGAAAATTTTTCAAATTCAAGTTATTAGACATAATTGGGAATGCTTAAGTCATGATTTTGTGCTTTGTTTTTGTTTTTTGGAGTTTTTTTGAATTCCAGTTTTAGCACTTCAGCAATAAGCTATATTATTATTTATAAATAGTTGAAAACTTTGGCTTTATAAAAAGTTAGAATATGTTTCTTATTTTATTTAATTATTTTATGCTGAAATATTGAAGCCAGTAAAGCTAATTTACAGGCAATATTATGTATCACTTATAATTTTAGAAGTCAAGCAATTACATTTGCATACATTTCACACTTTATATATCCAGGACTTCTTGCTTATAAAATGGAGCAAGAATAATTTTGATGTGTTTTTTTTTAAGTTTATTTATTTTAAACAGATATTTCTTCTGAAAAAAAAGAAAAGATTGAGAATCTTTTCTGTAATTTTAAATCATTTTGAAATGAGCAATATTGCTATAAAATATATTGCATTCAAATTAAACTATACATTATTATAGTATTCAAATTAAATTTTAACTTCTCTAATTTGCAAATTACTAAATTATAAGAAGCTGTAAACGTTAAATTGCCATTAAAACTTTAGAAAATAATAATATGGTTTAATTTTATTAACAGACTCAATGGTTAGAGACTCAAATTACAGAAAATTTCTTAAAAGTAACATTTCTTTATGAAATCCTATTTATTTTTATTAACTACTCAGTTGTATTACCTATGTGTGTATTCCTTAAACTGTATGGTCCTTTCGTGTAGAGATGTCTTGAATATTCTTATAACCTTTGCCCTGACTGCAATGCTCGTCATATAGGATGTATATGGTGACGTATGGATAAATGAAGGGATGTGTAGAAATACAGAAATAAATAAGTAGATAAAAACAGAAAGCTAAATAAGGTACATTTGGAAGCCAATTTAAAAAATCCTACCTAAACAGGTGGCATAAACAATTGCTTCATAAAGCTGCTTCTCTAAATTAGTCCATTAAATTAATAAGAATTGATACACATATTGTATGAAGATCATTTCATATTGTGGTAGAAATTTCTCATTTAAAATTGACTCCTGAAAATACTTTAGCAGTTTATCTAGCTCTTTTATACTACAGAGATTCTCGTACAAATTGTTTTTAGAGGTATGCTAAAATAAACATATGTATTTCCTCAAACCTACCTGCTGAGGTCATGTACAAGACAAGAATAAAATTATAACTGAGAGACAATTTATATACATGTTTTTTAAAAAATATTTTTTAAATATGTGGAATGTATGCACACAGTGACTTCTGTTAGCAAAACCAAAACATCCAGATAACTAGATACCCAAACAGGAATCTGGATATTTTAATCAGAAGAAGTGAATAGGTTGTAAATACATTAAAATTTCAGTATATCACATGAAACATAATTTATCAGATTTGACCATCATAAATTGTAATTTTATAATTAATTTAAGAAATCCATCTGTCTTAGCTAGTAGCTGGTTTCTCTGCTATATTCAAATAAACATTTGCTAACAAACAAATGCAATGCTGTCTTTTACTGGCCAGTTGTACAGTTCTGGAATTTGAAAAGGAAATTCTGATCTGGCATAAGGTCTTAGATTCATAGCCACAAGACTTGTGTCTTATAATTTATAGTATGTTTAAGTGCTCTGTAAAAATATTTATAGGAAATCCTTTTCGGGGGTGGATGTTGATTGCTTCCTATTATCTATCAAACTTCATACCATCTAGAAGTAGCTCAGATCCAATAACAATTCCTCAGAACACTAAGTGAGTTTTCACAGGAAATATTTAAGGATGCCCAAAAGGATAATGCCTAAGGGATGAATAACTATACATAGATACTTTTTGTAAGTGTCTAATTTTAAATGCATTCTAAAACTTATAAATGTCTGATTATAAAAGTAGTTACTGGAAGGAGAGTTCTGAATGGTCAGTATCCCATGGCATTAGGAATATTCTGATTTAGTGAAACCTACTTCTCAGGACCTGTTGAAACCTTCATCTAAGGACACAGAGTCCTTAGGCAAATCCCCAAGTTACAACAATAATTAAACTGCCAATACGGGATAAGTGTTATCTTTTTATGCCTATCTTTCTGTCTGTCTGTATGTATCTATATGGCCTTATCATTCTTAAAATAAAACATGAAAACTGTGTAGTGTCAAAGAGTAGTTTTGTTGTTGGGGGAGTTGCCTCCTGTAATCTCCATCCAGCTTTCTAGTTCATTTTAATTAATATCATTTATACTGTAAATATTGGTAATAATAATGTTGACATTTAAATTTTCTTAAGCTTATAAAAATTATGTTTATTTTTCTTTTTTTTCCTTTTTATTTTTCTCTATCATCGTATATTTGATGCCCCCTCCCTACTCCTCCACCCCCCTCTCTCCTTACCCTGAGGTAACCACTAAAAAAATTTTTTTTGACTTTTTATTTTATTTTATTTTGTTAAATATGTTGGCATGACATTGGTTGGTAAAAATTACATAGATTCCAGGTGTATAATTCCACATTACATCAACCATGTTTTGTATTACATGCTCACTACCCAGAGTCACTTCTCTTTCCCACTAAACCATTGACCATGTCCATGAGTTTCTGTTCCTCTACTTTCATATACAATTAAAAATTATGTTTAGAAAACTGTTGTTGTTCTAATGATGTACAACATAAATTATAAAAAACAATAATTGTTCTCTGAAAACACAACGCTAAAGCAAGTGGCTTAACCTGATCTCCATTTTATACCAGACTACAGATAAAACTTCTTAGTCTGCTTAATATAGAATTTTGAAGATACCATTTCAAACTAAGTTGATATTAGCATTAAGCATATCAATACAACAATACAACAATACAATTCAGGGGCTCTACCATTTATTTTTATTTGTAGATTATATACTGTAGATGCTTGATGGTACTTATGGTATAGTATATAAATTAATTTTCAGTGATTTATAATTTCACGTTATTTAAGGGTAATATTCAGAGCTTATGGAATTTATCCCATATCATATCTTTTATTGTGGTGGACAAAAATAAGACAGCTAACAAACATTTGATTGACTGTAAATGTATATATGTTGGTTGAGAAAAATATTTATCTGGTGATCTGAATAAACTTGACAATGGCTGTTAAATGACCCATGGCAGAAAAAAAAAAGGATTACCTTTGATTATCTAAATATTAATATCATTTTCCTACTTAAGTATACCAGTGTTCTTATGATCCATATGTTATTTTCAGAATACTGCATCACTATGATGTTTTAGAACAAATGAATTCGATCTTACCAATGAATATAAACCTCTATCTAGTACATGTCTGAAAATTGCTAATACTAAATCTGCTTCTAACTCTTTGTGTGACTTTTATTAAAGTCTTTAGTACTGTCTTTATTTTAATTTCTTCAGACATAATTCGAGGGGTGTGACCTAATATCCCAAGATCCTTTGATTCTGTAATTTTTTAATTGCTCCTTTTAGTCACTCAGCACAAATAACTATATTCAACAAATAAAAAGAAAATGAACAGAGATGAGTTTCTTGAGGTTATCTTGAAATTCAAAAGAAATATTTACAGAGGCAATGTGAAATTGCCTTTTCTTTTCCAGTCTTTTATACTAATTATTTTATTGAGTCAACATATTCTGGTGAAAAACTATCCAGGTATTTTTATAAGTTTAATTTTAAATTTTAACTCCCTTTATTCTATATCTTAAATATAACGATTAAAAAAAATGCCCATGACATACAAATGAAAAAAAATATGTATATAAATAAATCCTCTATGTCACTTTTATTTAGTAGCTAAAGAAATATTGTAGTTTACAGTAATTTTTGTATCAAATGTAGTGATATTTTATGGTATATATATATATTTTCTTCTGCAGGGCAGCTTTTGAGACCAATTGGGACCAGTTTGATTTATTATTTCATTTAGAATTAAAGCTTCTGGGAATTTTTATCTCTCATACAAAATGCTAAAAATTAGAACTAATGTTTAAAACCATGCCAATAATAAGGTACTCATATAAAATTAAACACAACCATAACTAGGTTTTCAAAAGTATTATAATATATTAAAAAACACTAGCATTGATATTTTTATTGATTATTTTATTCTACATTTTTTTCTTTAAATTGTATCCTGCATTATTCCTTTGACAATATTAATCAACTAATAACAGCCTGTGTCATTTTAATAACAATATTTTAGTAGTACAGAAAGCATTAAGAAAATTAAAAAAATAATTTTTTAATTAATTTTGGGGCATAAGAAAATTAAATTATAACTAATTTTAGGATTATTTTTCTATTCAATTTATAGCAAGAAAGAAATAAAACTTAGGTATCGTATTTCAATTGCAAGTTTTAATCACAAAATTTATATATGCCCCGACCTTGTAGAAAACAAAACAAAACAAAAGCATGGTTTTATACTATAAAAAGTCTCATCTTTCACTCAACCTCTTTAATCTTTCCATTTGAAGAGATTCTGTGCTTCAAATCTTTTAAGTCAGATTTATCCATTCTGAAAGCTGTTCTTTTTTTTTAAGAAGCCATTCTCAATCTTTCAAACCAACTGAGGAACCACTTACAGAAGTAAATCAATCCCATTTTCCCTCAACTAAAGTTTTAAAATGATGCCAGCACTCTATAAAATACTATCAATATTGCCACCCAGAACACTGGCTATATTTTACTCACTTCGTTATGCTAGGCTAAGGAGAAACAACCATACGATGATCTCTTTCCTGGTCTCTAATTCTGATAGTGACAAGAGTTTATTTTTAATATTGAGAGGGAAGACTACAGATCTTACTTGTAAGCCACTGCTACAAAATCAAGGATAATAAAGCGAATGATTCAGAAAAGGAACAATAAAGTGCAAGCCTGATTTAACCAGCCAGGAATGCAACACTTCATTGTTTACGATCTGTCATGTACACTTCAGAATTTAAACATGATTTTATTTGCAGAAATGCATTAATAGCAATACCAAAGGTTTTTCACTCAGTCTTATAGCCTAGCTCCAAGTTTTATCCCTAAGTAAGATAACTTATTAGTTAATCCCAAATTTAGAGTTCATAAAGAATAACCATGAGTTTTTATTTTCATTTTGCTGTTAAGTTTCATTCTTAGAATATAGCTTTATTTTTGAAATATGTTAAATTAAATAGACTAAATAAAGAAATAGAAAAATAAGCAATCACTATTTTGGGGAATAAAAATAGGAAAAAAATTTAGAATATTAGCAAAGATACATATTTTGTTATAAATTCTGAAAAACTGACATGCACTAATGTGAATAATAAATTAAACTGTACTCTTTTTTTATCCACAATATAGCTCTTAAAAATTTGTATGTTATCACATACGATGATGGAAAGAGAGGTGATTCTGGGTTTTGAGCACAATGAGATGTATAGACAATGTAACGTCTGGAAACAATGTAATCAATATCGATTAATGTCACCCCAATAAATTTAACAAAAAAAAAGGAAGAACGAAGAACTCTACTTTAAGAACTTTTTAGAAGTCTAAAAGAACAGGAGTAATAATGTGAGGATTTAATAAAAAGTAAAAATTCAATTAAAAAATTTTATGTTGATATGAATTTCCAATATTTCAATCAACTTTGTGATGGCTTTCATTTTTTCCTTACTTTAATTATTAAAAAATTTTATTTATGAATTTCAAAGAAGGCCTTATTCTGCTGAATATATGCAAGGTATATATTCATTCGTTGCATTAACCCTTCATTCTGTGGGTCAGATTAACAGAGTTCCAGCATTGGCTCCATCACATGATGATTTAAGGTTAGGCAGTCAGATACACTGAGATTCCTTAACAGCAAATGCAGGTTTATCAGCTTCATAAATGTCACAGGATTGTTGTAAACACTGTATGAAATATTGTATCAAGGGAGTTATTTAAAATTTAGCTTGTGTGTTATATACTTTGAGAGTCAATATCCTAATATTGTTATTTTTATATTCCATTTTCATGATTTTTAATTAGACAACTCAAACAAAAAAGCTGGTGTCAACTTTGTTCATTAATCCTCTTGCTCTTCTCTTTTCTTTTACAAATAACTGCTGATTTCAATGCAGGATACCATATTCATGCTGTTTACAATTTTCTCTTCAGGTATATCTTGCTCATGGTCTTTTAAATTCAAATTCTTCACCTTCCAAATATGTATAACAGTAAGGTTACTTGAAATTGAAATATATATTGGCTGTGATTCTGTCTGAACTTAATATATTCTAAGTATATTCCAAGGATATTGATACAAATTTGAAACAAAGATAATTAAATAAAACTTTATTATGTCTCCTCTGAATGACACTGATATATTTATAGGAACTTTCTAGGTTCCTAATCTAATAGCTATGAAGTTTAAAATAAATTTTCTTATATGTTTTATGAAAACATTTGTGCATATGTCAGATTTATTGTTAAGAAATGGCAAAATATATTAACCTATTAGAGCAATCAGGAATTTCACTTTATGCAATATGTGTTCCCAAATATCCATGTGTTTTTAGCACATTTGGTTTCAAGAGTAGATAATTTTTTAATCACACTACTTCTATGCAACATTATTTTCAGTAATAATCATATCAAATAGTACTATTTTTCTGGATTTATATTTACTTATAATCTATTAACAATTTAAAAATAATAACTTTTAACTTAGAAACATTATTAACTTTCAGTAAAATACTTGAGGTGTAAACAAAAATTTTCACTTATCAAATATTATACCTTGCTATTCATACTCTATTTCACTGTTTTAAACATTAAACAGAAATCCTCCAGGTGGATATACATACGGTAATGACAGAACTGAAGTAAATTAAGTCTTTTTCTTTCCCGTCATAATTAGTCTTGTACCATTTTTTTTTCTTTCTATCTGCTATCTAAACACAGGACTATGCACAATCATAGGATTTGGGGAAGAACTCTAGTACTTCCAAAATGAATGCTAGCAGCTGGGTGTATATGTGTCATTGTTGACTGTATAACTTGTACAACTGGTAGTGCCTTGTATTAACCTCTATGTAAAATACAATGTGTGGTTTGTTTGTTTTTTTAAGTTTTTTAAAAGAGCTTATTTGAGGCTCACATATGTGTAATTCACGTGTGTGTGTGTGTGTGTGTGTGTGTGTGTGGTAAAATTAAAACTCAAAGTAACATCAGCAAGTGTTTAAATTTAGGATTAAAAAAAGTTTACATAAGGGGCTTTTTTACCTCTGTCAATCGTTAGAACTGCCATCACATATTGTTAATAAAGAGTAGAACAGATTTGAGTCAGTGGTATTATTCTTCTTAAATTCTCTGCAAACATTACATATACCCTAATTGCCTGCAGTGTGGGAAGCCACTCCAACTACCTCATTCTTGAATGCCATTGCTAATTCAGAAAGATGACCATTTTTTCAAATAAATCCAAGTAAATGATACTCTTTCCAGAATAAATTACAATTATGTTTTGTAAATAGTGAAATGTGTTTTTCTTCAGTGGTGACCCAAGATTCATGAGAACATTAAGTTGTCTTCTATGTGAAAATTATTTGACAGTCGTATCCAAAGTGATTTTCTTTGTATTTTTCACTTTCGTGATTTCTTGATGAATTAAGTAATAAGGGCTTTTGCACTGTTCACTTAAGAACACACAGTAAAGGCAAAGTTTTGTTGGGTTTTTTTTGTTTTTTTTTTAAAGATTTATTTTATTGATTTTTGACAGAGAGAAACAGAGACAGAGAGAGACAGAGAGAAGGGGGAGGGCCCAGAACAGTCTCCATAGTTGACATTAGTTTTCCATATAGTTTCACTCCACAGGTGGGCACAGGGCTGCGCAGGGCAGGAACTGGGCCGGGAGCCTCCCACATATGTCCCGGCAAGAACTGAACTGGGGGCACTCCCCAGTTCAGCATGTGGGTCCGCATGGGCCGGGGCCGGGACCGGGATTTGATCCTAGGTCCTCAGGGCTTCAAAGCGAGCGCTTTACCCGCTGAGCCATCCCAGCTTTCCCAATAAAGGCAAAGTTTAAGTGATTTTTCTCAGTAAAACTAAGCCAGAGCACTAAACAGAAATGTGAGGTGTCCACTCACTGTCCTATTTAAATTCTATACAATATTTTTAATGTTAGTGTGATTTAAATAATGGATTTTTATAATCACCTAAGACCTTACCAAAGAGCCTTTTATACATAAAATGCTTAAAATAACATGCTAAAATCAGAAGAAATTATTTAAAGTAATATGCTACTCATATTACTATATTAATATAAAATACTCATACTTATTACTTTGGTATAATAATACAGTAAATAAATATAAAGTGCAGCTTAAATTCTATTATCTTAAATTTATCAGATTACATTATCGGGTAAAACAAATTTTCCAATTTTAAGTTTTACCTTTAATAAAAAAGATATCTATAATTACTTTGATTTTAAATAAAATATTTCTTTAAATATTCCAATATTTTCAAAAAATAGAAGCCCCAAAATAGAAGTCCAGAACATCATACAAGCTTAAATTGTTGTCTATAAAGATACACAACAAATTTCTATCAATATCTTTAGAAAATCATAAGTATATTTAGACATGTATGATTGGTTTTCTCAATGATAAATTTTTCATATAAAAAATTTATGAATAGAGGATGAGGTAATATCATATTAAACTGTCAATAACTTTTGGGCTACTTTTTATTTAAATTTATTTTCAACTTTTCAGAGCAACTATTTCTAGAAAGAAAACTTACGGAAAACGATGGTATACAATTTACTGCATATAAATGAATATATTTCAGCATTGCCACATTTTTGTCAGGTACAACTTAATGTGAAATCATTTTACAGACTTCCAAATAACTTTTTGATTTTATGAAGAAATAGTGTATTCAAGACATTGCAATAACAATCAAGGACAATATGCTGAAAGAAGAGAAATAAAAATATATAATTTAAGTTGCAGATCTGATGCCCATAAATCATTTATACAAGTTAGTGCTTAGTCAAAATACCTACATTTATTCTAAAGTAATAACATTCACATTTCATTTTTAATAAGGTTCAAAGACATTCTTCAAAGGCATGGAAGAACAAACAGCAAAATACTTTACAGAATTTAATTAGAAATTCTCTTTCCTTGTGCCTTTAAATTTGCCTATATCTTTTTTCAGAATACTTTGACTTTGTACTTTGTAACACACCAGTTTAAAGGTTTTGAACTAGATCTTAATTTCTGCAAATTTCAGAAGCATACTTTTAGACATAACTCTTGTTATTTTTAATAGCTTATAGCTCATCTAAATATAATTGGACTCAGGTTGACTAGAAAATGGGGTTAGCTGAGGGGAGTTTTAAAATTATTGTGTAGAAACTAATTTACATTCTTTTGGTTTGAATTTTTTAATTTAAAAATTGGTTTATGGTTGTAAATTTATTGGCAAAGAATGCTCAATTTAGTCAACTCAGTGTGAATTTCTTCAATCTTGTCCATTTATAGCAATCATTTTTATAAACATAAGCTATAAACTTCCTGCAATTCAGGGTTACTTCAATGTAATGAACACTGAACCAGTTTCTTAAAATCTCCTTCAACCACATGTATCTGAAAATATTAAGAGGCTTCCAGATTTCTTTGCTGACCAGTAATATCCCAAATCAGAACAAATGCACCTCTTCTATATCTAACCATAAGATATTGGAATCTACTCAAACACAAAGATCTATCTATCTATCTATTTATCTATCCATCTATCTATCATCTATATTGACAAGTGCCAGAGAATCCAGATATTCTGTGGCTATAAAAGCTAACATTCATAGTGTTTTGATTTTCTTATATTGGTTTGTCTAATTAGTTATTTTTCTATTTTATTAGTTAACCTTTCCTATTTTCTTTTTATTATTATGAATACTTTCAAGGTGTAAACATCTCTAACAGTCAAGAAGGATAAGGAAAGGAACTTTATCATTTCAGAGATAAAGGTTATTAATAGTTCTTTAATTCTCTTTCAGAATATGAGTATTGTAATACATAAATGTACCCAATCAGTACATTGTACACTTTCAAGTTACGTAATGTTATATGTCAATTATACTTCAATAATAATAATTTTTCTTTGATAAAATGATCTCACTGATTAACTTAAACTAAGAAAAGTATAAAATAGAATAGAAATAAAAATTGAAATAAAAATAAGCTTTATGATACCAAGGTCATATAGTTATCCAAGCTCAATCCTCCCTTTTAACAACATATAGATAAATAGGTAGATAGATAGATAATAATAATGATGATGATGATGATAGATAGATAGATAGATAGATGATAGGTAGATAGATAGATAGATGATATATAGATAGATAGGTAAATGATAGATGATGACAGATGATTAATAACTAGATAGATACATACATACCAACATACATGGATGATAGATAGAGATATTGATAGTTTCTTTTAGTCATAATCCTAAATAGAAAGACTACCAGAATGAATCTTCTCACTCATCTGACTGTATCATTTAAACCATATTGTGCTAATTGGAATTGCACATTGCAATTACAATGTAAGAAAAATCTCCTGATCTTAAAAATGCTTTTTAATCCATGTTCCCTCCAGTATATATATTGATAATTTTCCTAATTTTTACATAGTTTCTGGATGAGGTTTAAATTACTCCATCTGTATATCAGTTTGCAATTATGCCACAACAAACATTAACTATATAGCAATTTGTGCAAAAACTGAAGAAACATACTTATTCAGTGTGTGAATTTATGTATTGCATTATTGCGGAACACACATCCTGTCCTGTTTTTAATTTATTACAGTAGCAAATCTTTTCTGTTCACTGAAGCTATTCAGAGTGAATATGAGTATGACCAATGTGTTGAGAAAAATGTAGACATTCAAGTGGGAAACATAAGAAAAAATTCAGCACCCTCCTGCGTTCAATCATTTTTCCTATTTCTTCCAACAGTCACTAACTAATACCTCTGGTCACATTGATGTCCACGTACACTTGAGAGCTAATGCGTTAATGCCACTCATGTATAGCAGAAAGAGGGTGTTAGATTATCCCAATAAAATCAAGTGCTGTTGGATTTGATCTGATTTTTCAGTGTCTATTTTGTATCTTTGTGCGTGTGTGTATTTTGCACTTAACTTGAAGTGGTGCCATTATGATTCCATTTTTAAGGCCAATCCAATATTCCTTGGTAGATTTTTGTGGGCAGTAGATTTCTATTTTTGTCAGAGTCTAAAGTGACAAAGTAAACCAAATGAAATCATTATACATATTTCTGACTTTATTTTATGAGTTATGAATAGACATATAGTTTGTTCTCTACCTTCTTATTGATAACTTATCTGAAAAAGCAAGCATGAGGCTTATACAACATTGAGTACAATACTATATTTGAACATTTACATCAGGACACAAAGTTTATGTTCTTCTGCAGACTGTATTCTGCAACCTGTTATTTTCTAACAAAGCTTTTGTCAAGTAAGAAATCTCCTGCAACTATATAGGCACCTGGGTGAGCTCTTCCCTTGCTCCTAAAACTACACAGCATTGCATGGGCCTAGCTCATGTTTCAGAGTCCTATCTATCCATGATGAAAGGGCTTTTCACCATGGACACCAATCAAAAATTACTCACCTAAGTATACATGTCTGGGTGTATGCCTGGAAAACAGAATATTCTGTGCTGCTTCTCTGTGTATGAATTTTAACTTAATGGAACAAATTTTGTATATACACTGTATAGGCCTATGTTCGTAGACTTAATTTTTGTTATACCCAGTGTGATGGTTAATTTTATGTGTCTCAGCTACCCAAAATCGTTTGTTTTTTTTAAGATTTATTTTATTGATTTTTGACAAAGAGACACAGAGACAGAGAGAGACAGAGAGAAGGGGGAGGGCCCAGAGCAGTCTCCATAGTTGACATTAGTTTTCCATATAGTTTCACTCCACAGGTGGGTACAGGGTGTGCAGGGCATATTCTTTCTAGTGTGCAGGGCAGGAACTGGGCCAGGAGCCTCCCACATAGGTCCTGGCAAGAACTAAACTGGGGGCACACTCCAATTCAGCATGTGGGTCCACATGGGCCGGGGCCGGGATTCGATCCTCGGTCCCCGGGGCTTCAAAGCGAGCATTTAACCCACTGAGCCATCCCAGCTTTCCCCCAACATAGTTTCTAAATTTATTACTTATAAAACTACTTTAACTTATATTAAAGTTTAGTTTTATATATTAATTTCAAGAATCAATATTTTGAACCATTGATATATTTGTATATCACTGTGAAACCCAAACCAGCTTAGTTATTATATCTTTATAGTAAATTTTAACATTATTACTAGGGCTCTTTCCCCTTATTTACTTGATTTGGTAAAAGTAATGTTTGATCATTAATGAACCTTTTCTATTCCATACAAAATTTGAAATCATGTTATCATGTTTCATTAAATCTACAAATAAAGTTGAAAAAATTATTTATGACATTTAATCTTTATATTTAGAAACAAAGATAAGTTTTTCAGTAAGGACTTCCAAATATTTATGCTTCTACACATATTTGTTTTTAGGTGCATACACATCATTTATTTTTATGAAAGTATGTTTCAATAGTTGGTTTCTGGTGTAAACGTGTAGTTCTTTTTCATATATGAATCTAAATCTAGATACATTTCTAATGCTGACAAACACTTTTCCATAGGTCTTTCACATGTTTGTACGTATTATTAGCAGAGACATTTTTGTTCTGAACTATCCTCTCAAGAATGGCTGAATAGACATGCAAGCTAGAGCAAATGTCTTCAGTTGGGAACAGGATAGATTTTTGTTGTCCAGGATAATAAAACTAATGAATCCTTCCAAAGCAAAGGCTGTACACGTGTGCTACAAGCACCATTTAAGACTGTGGATTTCTCAGTTTGAGGTTCATCAGCTGGGACACACACCCACTGAATGCAGAACATCAGCTTGTACCACCTGCACTATCTGTGTGGGATTTAGAATATGGCTGAGGCCAGTACTGCAGTGTGTTCTCATCTTGCAACTTGAAGTCCTGTTGTTAGTAGCCTTAATTAAATGTATGAAACAAAGAAAACAGACGTGGTCCCAGACCCCATGGGCACATTAAATAAAGTGTCCAATAGTCTAAGGTACTCCTGGGAAAGTTTTGTCCACAACTAAAAAGGTATAGAAACTCGAGGTGTATATTTTGGGGGGACAATTTTCCATGGTCTCTCAGACCTCAATAACAGGTAGGATGGTGGGGGAATTGCTCTCACCCATTTCTCTCACCACTCAACAGAGAACATTCACTATTGGAATAAAGTAAATATGCTTTGAGGTGTATGTCAACGTTCATTTGTATATATATGGCAGGGATGCCAAAAATACGTATAAGCATTTTAGGAGATGTACTACTTTTCAAGGTTGAATTGAGTTGTAGTGATGTGTAGTATGACATTTGCTCAAAAATGACATTAATCAGTGTCACCATGTGACAAGTAGGACAAAGAAAATGGCAGAAACACATATGTCCTTTAAGGAGCACAGGACCATTTTGAAGTGGTATTTGAAAGTCAAGAATATTGTGAAGTAACAACAATGGAGGTGTGCGTATGCAACAAAACCTCCAACACGTTTAACAATTGTGTGCATTCGTGATTAGTTTGAGATGCATGGCAAATTGAAATGGCATGCCCAGAGATACAGCTGAACACTTTGATCACTGTTGCTCAAACGGTAGTTTGCCATAATCGGAGGTGGCTGGACACGGATAGTAACTGCTTGAGCACTGCTTATAATTGAAGAAGTCAAACATGACTTGTATTCATCTTTTCTTATTTTTTATTTATTTATTTATTTATTTATTTATATTGTTTTTTGACACAGAGAGAGAGAGAGAGAGAGAGAGAGACAGAGACAGAGACAGAGACAGAGAGAGAACTGAACTGGGGGAGCTCCCAGTTCAGCATATGGTTCCGCATGGGCCAGGGCCAGGATTCGATCCCTGGTCCCCGGCGCTGCAAAGTGAGCGCTTAACCCACTGAGCCATCCCACCTTCCCCATCTTTTGTTATTAGTATATATTGAGCATCAAAAGTTTAATACAGTTTTTTCCTTTCTTAAAATGTGTATACATTTTTGGGCACCTGTGTGTGCATATGTATGTGTGTGTGTGTGTATTCTATAATGGATTACAATACTTCTTAAATTTCATTCATGTATTAATATGTACTATATACCTTACAAAATAAACCTATGTATAATAGGTGTCTTTATGTTGACTTTTAACTTTGTTTCAGATAACATACTTTGTATAATTTTAATTCTTAAAATTTGATGAAATGAGGTTTATGGTTCAGCAACTTTTCAGTTTTAATAATGACTACATATATACTTGAAAATAATTAAATTTTTACAGTTCTTGCTGATAATATTTATATACATTTGTTAGATAAAGTTTGTAATTATACTACCACCTTTTCTATAGCCTTAGTGGTCTGTTCTACTGTCTGATATATCAATTATTGAAAATGATGTGTTAAAAATGTTCACATCATTTTTTATTTGTCTTTTCATATTGGGATGTATGAACTTTTATTGTTTATATAAGAAAGTTATATTGGTGAATTGAACAATATATCATAAAGAAGTTACCCATAAGTTCTATTTGTTTAATATTAATATAGCTACATCTGCTTCCTCTTTGATAGTGCTTGTGTGATTTATTTTTGTTTATTTCTTCATTGCACAAAAGTATTTTTATTGATTTGTGTTTTTAACTCAGCTCCTTGTAAGAAGCATGTTGTTGGTTTTACATTTTTGTGCAGTCCAATATTCCTTGAACCATAGGAGCATTTATTTCATTTACATTTTGTATAATTTTTGATAGGGTTAGGTTTAAATCTACATCCTTATTTTGTTTTTGACAGTTGTCCTGCTTATATTATCATTATTTTTCTATTATTTGTTGTCTTATTTGGGATTATAGGTTTTTTTCCTTACTTCTTTTTTTATTGTTTTACTTGATCATTTGCCTTAGTAACATTATTGAAGTTTCACCAGTATTTCATAAAAATATACAAAGAAGAGATCTTGAATAGACTACCTTGTGGCTAACATCTGAGTTATAGTAAAAGCATTACTTATTTTATAGTAATTTATTTTTGTTTTTATTTATTAAATATGTCTTCTAAGTACATATTAATATAGTGACATGCAGAGCAGGGAAATAAAGTTACATGGAAACAGTGGTGAGGGAAATAAAATAAAATGATTTACACTCAATAAACTAATCAGCATCAGACTCATTAAATCTTAACTTCATCTCAATATGAGAAAATATTTCTCTCACAGTCATTCAAAAGTGGAATGGAATTCCTTTCTGTGAAGTGAACTCTACTCAATGAGTGGCTTCCCCAGTTTAGCTGTGGGGAACACTCTCAGGAGAACTTGAGGTGCAGGGAATGTTTCAATCCTCTAATCCTCTCTGACTTCAAGTTCAAACTTTTCAGTGATTATTTGGACTTGAGAAGTGAAGAAAATATTCGGCCTCGTTCAATATGATGGGGAAGTAATTTTTAAGACAATTATTAAGCATACGAAATAGGAAAGAGGTCTTTTTTGTTTGTTTTTTAAATTTTCCTATATTAATGAAATTGGTGTTTGGCTAAGGACATATTTTATACTCCTAAGGCTTTTAGCGTTCTTCCAACTTTCAACTTTACCCTCCCTTCAGTTTCTTTAACTTCTACCTTTTTTATATTGTAAAATTATCCTTTGTAAGCATACTACACTGATTATTGACATGCTCTAATAATTCTCTAACCCCTTAGAGTCTGTGATGAGATTAACTAGAACTTTCAAAATATCTGTTAAATATTTTACATCTGGTGAGCAATTCCTTACATTATTACTTTTTTACTTTTCTAGTTAAACAACTAGTGTGGATTTTGTCTTGTAACAGGACCTCAACAGTAACAAAAACTGGTACCAGAAGTCAACCCAAGAAACGGATTCTAAAATATAAAGTGTATTTAGTTTAGTTTTGTCCCTGTGCCTGAACATAGTGTTGATCCTTTTGCAAATTGGAAATGGGATGCTATTCATAGTAATCCATGGCATACGGTGGTATCAAATTTTGACCTATTTCTGGTTGTGATGAGGCCATTTCTGAAACAAATGCATTAGAGAACCAGGCAGCTAGTGCATGCGACTGTTATGACAGTGATAACGGCCACAGAGACTGTCTGTGTGACAGATGACAATCTTGTGGGGTATATTCTTTCTAGTGTGCTGAAGCACTTACAGAAAGAACATGTCAAGCTTGAGGTCTTTAAATTCTCACCTCAAATTATAGTCATAGACTTAGGGTATACTGGTGGTATTTCTAGGAGATTCCTTTATTTGTTATAACCACTGGGCCTAATCCTATTGAACTTGGTTTTTTTTAATGCACTTTTACTTATTCCAGAATTAAAGCAAATTTTAATCCAATATCTCATCAAGTCTTATATAAATTTTAGCGAATTATTTTCATAAGAAGTATGACCCTAAATATTTGAATTAGGACATTTGGTTGGAAGCAGCTTTCTTTCTCATGTACGTAAATATTCATATTTCTTTAGCCCAGAAACACAGTAATAATCACACCTAGGAATTTTCCTTTCAAGGGAATTCCCATTCTCTAAAAAACCTACCTCAAATACTTCTTGTTCTTGATAGACATATAACCATGGCAATATCACAGTATTTTCCATCAAAGTAAGTAAGATCTTATGTAAGAGAAAATGGTTTAAATATCAAATAAGTAAAAGATTTTGCTAATTTATATTAGCAGAAACTTGAGGAACATATGTGGGAATAGATATACCAAAGGTGTTATACCAGGTAAGAAAAATATAACACAGATTTAGCTGAATTTATTTATGAATGTGTTAATTAGAAATTCTGGATTTAATGTTTGCTCAATTAGCTGCAAAAGGGCCTCACCGTATGTTTGTTTGACTGACTAAAATTTGCACTCAAAAGTAGCCTATGTTTAATAAAACTGATATGCCAGAATGTTTTCTGGTATAATTGAAGTAGGGGTCTCCAAACTACGGCCCGCGGGCTGTATGCAGCCCGTGAGGCTCTCTCATCTGGCCCATGGAGACCTTTTTAGCTGAATAAAATAATTTTAAATAAATAATTAAAAACAATATCTATGTTTTGATTCTTTTTTATTTGGAACTCGAGTGTGTAGGCGGCCCCC
>PVKE010009625.1:0-44322 GCA_004027555.1 Craseonycteris thonglongyai | reverse complement strand
GGTATTGTCCTTCCCAGGTTTTGGCTTCATAGAATGAGTTGGGTAGTATTGCCTCCTCTCAAATTTTTTGGAGTAGTCTGAGGAGGATGGGCATTAGTTCTTCTTTGAATGCTTGATATAACTCATTGGTAAAACCATATAGTCCAGGACTTTTGCCTTTTGGATAATTGTTTCAAGTTCTGTACTGTTGATTGGTCTATTTAGGTTATCCAGTTCTTCTTGGTTCAGTTTAGGTAAACTGTATGTTTCTAGAAATTTGTCCATTTGCTCTAGATTGTCAAATATGGTGGCATAGAGTTTTTCACAATAATTTCTTATGATTGTTTGTATTTCTGTAGTGTCAGTTGTGATCTCTTCCCCTATCATTCTGAATTCTGGAAATATGAAATTTTTCTTTTTGTCCATTGGTAAGCCTAGCCACTGGTTTGTCAATTTTATTGAGTTTTTCAAAGAACCAACTCTTTTTTGCATTAATTTCATCTACTGTTTTACTTTTCTAAATTTCATTACGTTCTGCTTAAATTTTTACTAATTCTTTCCTTCTGCTGGCTTTGGGGTTTCTTTCTTTGTCTTGTTCTAGTTCTTTAAGATGGGATGTTAAGATGTTTACTTACAGTTTTTCTTGTTTCTTGACATAGGCCTGTAATGATATAAATTTCCCTCTTATTACTGCTTTCACTGTGTCCCAGTAATTTTGGTATGTTGTGTTTTCATTGTCATTTGTTTCTACAAATTTTCTAATCTCTTGTTTTATTTCTTCTTTGATACAGCCATTTTTTAATAGCATGTTGTTTAATCTCCACGTATATGTGATTTTTTCTGCTTTCCTTTTACAGCATTCTTAAATTTCCTGAGGTTGGATTTGAGTCCCAGGATATGGTCTATCCTTGAAAATGTTTCATGTGCACTAGAGTAAAATTTATAGTTCTGTGTTGCAGGATGGAGCGTCTATAAATGTCAATTATGTTCATTTCCTGTAATGTATTATTTAAGGTTGCAGTTTCCTTATTTATTTTCCACTTGGATGATTTGTCAAATGTTGTCAAGGGGGTGTTTAGGTCCCTTGCTATCATTGTATTTTTGTCAAATTCTCCTATTCAATCTGTTAGTACCGGTAATTGCTCTGTAAATATTGGTGCTTCCTGATCAGGGGCGTATATATTGATGAGTGTCATGTTTTTTTTAATGTATTGTCCCTTTTATCAATATAAAATGTCCATCTTTGTCTCTTATTATTTTTTTTATCCTGATGTCTATTTCATCAGAAATCAGTATGGCCACTCCTGCTTTTCTCTGACTGCCATGTGCTTGGAGCATTGTTTTACATACTTTTACTCTGAGCCTGTGTCTGTCCTTGTGGCCGAGGTGTGTCTCTTGTAGACATCATATGGTTGGATTTTGTTTTTTAATCTAGTCTGCTACTCTGTGCCTCTTTATTGGTGAATTCAGTCCATTTACATTTAGGGTGATGATTGATATATGAGGATTTCCTGTATCCATTTCTTCCTTCCTTTTTATTTCCTTGTTGTTCCAACTTTTTTCCATTTATTTTGATTTTGTGATTCAGGTCGAATAGCCTCCTTCAGTATTTCTTGGAATGCTGGTCTTGTGCTAGAGAATTCTCCCAGTTTCTATATATCTGAATAGGCCTAGTTCCTCTTTCATCTCTAAAGGTTAATTTTGCTGGATAGTTAATTCTTGGCTGGAAATTTCTCTCTTTTAAAATTTTGACGATTGGACTCCATTCCCTCCTGGCTTGCAGAGTTTCTGCTGAAAAGTCTGATGACAGCCTGATAGATTTTCCTTTGAAAGTTATATATATTCTTTTTCCTGGCAGTCTTGAGGATTTTTTCTTTGTCTTTGTCTTTGACATCTTCAGAACAATGTGCCTTGGAGAAGATCTGCTAAGGTCTAGGTAGCCAGGGCTACTGTTTTCCTCTTGAATTTGGGATTCCAGTTCTTTCCATAGGTTAGGAAAATTCTCATCTCCTATTTGCTTTAAAGGGCTCTGAGAAGATTCCATCTAATTTCCTTCTGGTACACCTATTATTTTAATGTTGCTCTTTCTTATGGAGTCAGGGAGTTCTGGTAGGGCTCTTTCATTTCTCCTGATTCTCATTTCCCTTTCTTCTTCCACCTGTGAAATTTCCATGTTTCTGTCTTTGATGTCACTAATTCTTTCCTCCAGCTGGTCAGCCCTGTTTCCTATGCTAGTTATTTGTTTTCTCAGCTCTCCCATTATGCCTTTCATTTCAAGGAGTTCCTTTTGGTTCTGCTCTAACTTCTCAAATTTGTTGGTAAAGTATTCATTTTGATCAGAAAATTTCTTGTTGAGGTCATTTAACTGTGTCTGGGTACTTTGCCAGCATTTACTGAGCTCTCTGAGTGTCTTGAGAATTGCAGCCCTGAATTCTGTTTCACTTAAAATATTTGCTTCCAAGTCTGTAAACTTCTTTTTTAAAGATTTTCCATATTATTTTGGAGTGGCTTTGGATCCTGAGGTGTTCATTGTAAGTGATGTGGTTTTTTTTTTCGCCATTGGCATGAATATGTTTTCCCTCTGGTGGTTTTCCTAGAAGATGGTCTTCTCTCGTTTTTTTTTGTTTTTTTTTTGTCCCAACTGTCTTAGTCTCGATGCTCCCCTTCTTTGGGAGAGGCTGTGGTTTGACTGCAGCCTGGTATGTCTCTGCTGTGTAACAGGTTGCAGTAAGGACTCAGTTGTGGGGGGCGAGTTTTGGGAGAGAGTTGAGGGAAACAGTCAGTTTCTGTGTCCTGGGGTTGCACTCTAGGTTACTCGCTTAGCTGATAGAAGGCAGAGCAGTTGAAGTGTGCATGTTAATGAGGGAGTGTGGATAGGAGCTTGGGTGGGTCTGAGACACAAAAGAAAATTTCTCTATGAGCAGGGGGGCTGGCAGGTCAGTGTATGTGCTGTCTCGACCTTTTTCCTGGGTGTGTTTTGTTTTCATGGATCTGGGTTTAGAATCAGTCATACTCACAGACAGTTTTTGTTTGGGTCTGTGTTATTAGGCTTTTAGGGTGTTAGCCCAGCTGGTATAGAGCTGTGAGTAGGTGGGGGGCTGGCACATGGTTCAGCCCTGTGCTTTCTTCCCCAGCTCCTCCAGAAGGGTGGTATGCCTTCCTGGCTGTGCTCCTAGCCTCACCATCACCCAGAGACCATTCAGTCTTTTGAGTCCACACTTTTGGGCTTCAGGTGCCGACCACACTGGCTGGGTTCCTGGTGCATACTCACTGCCAAGATAAAAACCCAGAAACAATGCAGGCAGGAAGGCTAGCCTACCAGACCCTAGGCGCGTGGCTTAGTCTTTCTCCTCTGCTCTGCTCTGGCTGCTCTTTTACTTTAAAAGCCCATGGCTTAAAAAGCAGCTCCCTCAGAGTCGATTCTATTCAGCTCAGCTGTGCTACTTCTGTAAGCCAGCGACTTGGCCTACTGAGCTGTGGCTGGTGGACTGGTGCCCTTTCTTTTGCTTCCCCAGGAAGTTTAACTGCCTCTACTTCGTGGTCCCTATTCTACCTCAGGCACAGTGATCTGAGTGGGGCACAGCGTGCCGCCACTTGGGTTCGGATGTTAAATTTTCCAGTCACATGGGGCTTCCGCTCTCTTCAGGTCTTGGCTTCCAGCCCACCCAGGATCTAGCTCCACTTTGACCATAGTCCCCAATCCCCCTTTTTTCTGCGAGCCCTGGGTTGCATTCTCTTCTGTGTCACCATCCCCGTACTGCTCCTTCTCCTTTTTTCCCTCTTGCCCCTTATTCCTCTAACCTTCAGATGTTGTTTTGCGTTGCATGGTTCTTTCAGTTGAGGGTGTTTCTCAGGATTTCCCCTGCGGGTTTCCCTTTGTTCAAAAGTCCCTTCCCTAGTAGGTATCAGGGTTCTTCTCTCACGTGGTCACCTTGTTGCCCCCCGCTCCAATATGCCTCTACTTTTTTAGAGGCATTCAAGTGTAACAAGAGTGAGAAAATAAAACCAAGGATCTATTTCACCTCCTTTCTCCAACTTTATGTATCAAGATGAGCACCTAATAAAACTGCTGTCCATTTTCTTGTCTTAATTGATTTAATATTTAAACTCTTTAAAAAAATTTTTTTTAATATATATATTTTATTTATTTATTTATTTTTGACAGAGAGAGAGAGAGAGAGAGAGAGAGAGAGAGAGAGAGAGGGAGAGAGAGAGAGAGAGATATACAGAGACAGAGAGAGAACTGAACTGGGGGAGCTCCCAGCTCAGCATATGGTTCCACACGGCCGGGGCCGGGACTTGATCCTTGGTCCCCGGTGCTGCAAAGTGAGTGCTCAACCCACTGAGCCATCCCGGCTTCCCCTAAACTCTTTTAATAGGAAGTTTTCAGAGGTCTCTTACCCTCTTACAGATCAATTTCCACATTGATTTAGAGCCAGTAGTTAAAAGAGTGATTCAGGTGTTGGCAACATGTGGTTAAAAAAAAATTATTTACTAAATTTATATTTTAGATATTTCTTAAATTTATGGGGTGATATTGGTTAGTAAAACTGTACAGGTTTCAAGTGTATATTTCTTTAATACATAACCAGTGCATTACATTGTATGTTTATCATCCAGAGTCTGTTCTATCACCATATAACTATTTGACCACATTTACCCTCTTCTGTCACCTCTCTGACCCTCTGGTAGCCATTAAACTGATATCTGGGTCAATTGTTTTTTGTTTGTTTGTTGCTTTCAGTTTTATTTCCCACATATAAGTGAAGTCATATGTTTTTCAACTTTCTCTGTCTGACTTATTTTGCTTAGCATAATAACCTCAAAATCTGTCCATGTTGTTACAAATGGCAGTATTCATTTTAAAAATTTACTTTATTGTTTTTGACAGAGACAGAGAGAGACAGAGACAAAGAGAAAGAGAGAGATGGGGGAGGGCCCAGAGCAGTCTCCAAAGTGGTACATCATCAGTTTTTCTACACAGGTGAGCAGAGGCTGCACAGGGCAGGAACCCGGCAGGGGGCCTCCTGCATAAGAGGCATGCCCCCTCAAGCCAGGGGCCAAACAGGGGTAGGGGGGATGAGAACCAAACTGGGAGATGAGAACTGAACTGGGGGCCTTCCACATGGGAAACACACCCTAGTTCAGCATATGAGTCTGCACAGGCTGGGGTTGGAATTTGATCCTCAGTCCCTGGGGCTGCAAAGCAAGCCTTTAACCCACTGAGCCATCCCAGCTTCCCCTACAAATGACAGTACTTTATCTCTTCTATGGCTGAATGATATTCTATTGTATATAAGCTTGTCCAACCTGTGGCCCAGGCACCACATGCAGCCCAGGACAGTTTTGAATGTGGTCCAACACAAATTTATAAATTTTTTAAAACACTATGAGATTTTTTTGTGATATATATTTTTTAAACTCATTAGTTATTATTAGTGTTAGTATATTTTATATGTGGCTCAAGGCAATTCTTCTTCCAGTGTGGCCCAGGGAAGCCAAAAGTTTGGACATTGCTGGTATATATGTACCACATCTTCTTTATCTAATCATCTATTGAAACATGTCAGTTGTTTCTGTATCTTGGCCACTGAATAATGCTTCATTGCTCATCGGGGTACATAAATCTTTATTGATAAATGTTTTGAGATTATTTGGATAGATACCCAAAAGAGGGATTACTGGGTCATATGGTACTTCTAAAGTTTATTTTATTGTTTTTGACAAAGACAGAGTGAGAGGGAGACAGAGAGAAGGGGGACAGCCTAGAGCAGTCTCCATGGTTGTACACCAGTTGTGACATGGATTCATTTCACACAGATGGATGTGGGGCTGCATGGGGTGGGAACTGAATCAGGGGCCTCCCACGTGGGAGGCAAGAATCTTGACCACTGAGCCATCTCAGTGGTTACCAGTTACACCTAAGTTCAGCATATGAGGTTGCTTAGTCCAGGGCTAGGAATCAAACCCCGGACCTTGAGATTACGAGGCAAGCACTAACCATGGGGAAGTCCCGGCATCCCCAGTACCATGCTGCTTTGATTATCATTTTGTAGTATAAATTCAAGTCAGAGAGTTTAATACTTCCAGCCTTGTTCTTTTTTCTCAGGATTACTCTGGCTATTTGGAGTCTTTTGTGATTCCATAGAAATCTGATGATTTTTTGTTCTATTTCTTTAAAAAATGCTATTGGGATTTTGATGGGGATTGTATTAAATATGTATATTGCTTTGGGTAATATGGCCATTTTAACTATGTTGATTCTTTCAATCCATGAACATGAAATATATTTCTATTTCTTTGTGTCTTCTTCAGTTTTTTTTTTTAAATAATGTCTCATGGTTTATAGGGTATAGATTCTTCATATTTTTTAAGTTTCTTTCTAGGTATTTTATTCTTGCAGTTGCAAAAGAAATTATTTTTTCATTTTTATTTTAAAATGTCATTGTTACATGTAGTATATAGGAATGAAATGGATTCTTACACATTGATTTTGTATTCTGCAACTTTACTGAATTTGTTATTGTTTCTAATCGTTTTTTAGTGTATTCTTTAGGTTTCTCTATATAAACAGTCATGTCATCTGCAAACAGTGACAATTTAACTTCTTCATTCCCAATTTGGATGCCTTTTATTTCTTTCTTTTGCCTGATTGCTCTAACTAGGACTTCCAATACTATTTGTATGCTGAATAACAGTGGTGATAGGGGGCATACCTGTCTTGTTCCTAATCTTGGGAAAAAAGCTTTCAATTCACTATTATGTATTTGGTGAATTGAGGATTTGTCATATATGACCTTTATTATGTTAAAGTACTTTCCTTCTATACCCATTTTATTAAGTGTTTTGATCATAAATAAATGTTATATCTTGTCAAATGTTTTTCTGCATTTACTGATATGCTCATGATTTTTAGCCTGTAATTTATTTATGTGGTGTATCACATTGATCTATTTGCCTATGGTGAAACATCCTTGTGCTTCTGGGATGAACCCCTCTTGATTGCATTGAATAATATTTTAATGTATTGTTGTATTCCATTTGCTAGTATTTTGTTTAGGATTTCTGAATCTATATTCATTAGATATATTGGTCTGTAGTTTTCTTTTATTGTGATATCTTCACCAGGTGTGAGTGTCAGGGTAATGTTGGTCTCATAGAATGAATTAAGAAGTATTGTCTCAGAGAAGCTGGAATGGCTCAGTGGGTTAAATGCTTACTTTGCAGCCCCAGGGACTGAGCAGCAAATCCCAGCCCTGGCCCGTGTGGACCCATACGCTGAACTGGGTATGCCTCCCATGTGGGAGGCCCCCAGTTTGGTTCTTGCCTCCCAGTTCAGCCCCTGGCTCAAGGGGGGCATGCCTCCCATGCAAGAGGTCCCCCAGCCCAGTTCCTGCCCTGTGTGGCCACCACCCACCTGTGTGGAATGAAACTATGTTGAAAACTAGAGACTGCTCTGGGCCTTCCCCCCTTTCTCTCTGTCTCTCTCTGTCTCTATCTCTCTCTGTCAAAAACAATAAAATAAATCTTAAAAAAAAAGTATTGTCTCTTCTTCAGTTTTTTTGAAGAGTTTGAGGAGAACAGGTATTAAATCCTTTGAAATCCTTTGAATGTCTCTGCACTTCCCCCTTCCTTCCTTCCCCTGTGTACCCCAATTTGTCTACCATCAGATGTTGGTATCTGATGCGTGGATCTCTCAGATGTGTTTATGTATGGTGTAGGGAATCCTGTGTTGAATTATGGCTATTTAATTTGTTGTAACTAGTAGGTCTTATTATTTTCTAGGCAAGAACCAAGAAGTATTTTTATTGACTAGTGAGTCTAAATGTTAGAACCAGAAGCAATGCTTGAGAATATTCATCCCTGAGTTTTCTTAATATTTATAGGTATAACTCAGGTGAGGGATACAGACTAGGGCATTTATCTATACTCCTTGTGTGAGAGTGAGGTGAGCTGGGTGGCTTGGTAGGCTGGCCCAGGATAGAGTAGCAAAGTTGTTGGTGGGCTCATTCCCAGTGGGAACTTTCTAATATCACTGTCATTACCCACTGGACACCTAAGTTGACTGGTTGGACAATTTCATACAAATTATAATCATGAGGTAAAGTTGGTGAGAGTGGAATTATATGAGTGTGAATACTCTGTAGGTGTTGGAAAATGCCTGCTGAGAGTACTCAGTCCCTCCCTGATTGCAAAGGACAGTGTCTCCCGGTAAGCTGAGAGCATGTGTCATGAATTAATTGCTGGGTGCTATGGGCCAGGTTTCTGTAAATTGGGTGGAGGTGGAGGCCACTGGCAGTGTATACAACGCCCAAGAAGAAACATATGAGTGGGAGGAAGAGCAAAGATTACTGTGGAGCTGTTGCAAGGCTGACGCTGGTGCAATAAGCTTGTCCTTCTTGAGCATTAAGCAGCATCTACCAAGCAGCACATTTGCGGTACTCATGACCCATCAGCAATTTGTGTGAAGGTAAAAGTGTGGTGAGTTTTAATATATATATTTTTTCTCTTAGTTGCTTTTGGTGTGCACATGGGCAAGGATATGTGTAAAACTGACTGAAAGGTGTCAGGTTTCAGCCTATTGATTTTTTTTTTTATCCTGTTGGATAACTTTCAATGGTTTTAGCTTCTTCTTTCTTATCCCTTCTGCCCCAATTCTAGGTACTTGATCTACTGAGACCAAGGATATTGAGTGACTGCTAGGAAAGAAGAATTGGTCTAAAATGGTGAAAGGTTAGTTTACTTTTTCTGGAGTAACCTTTGGTGTGGAAAGAGCAAGAACTTTTGATTCATGTAGACCTAGTTTGAATCCTGACTCTCTTGTGTATTTGTGACATTGTGCAAATAACATGTTCTCTCCGAACTTCAGTTTTTAAATTTGTAAAGTGAAGGTAATTATGCCTGCTTCCCAGGCACAATTACTATATGCAATGCTAGCAAAGAGCCTAGTGCAGTGTCTATCACATGGTAGGAACTCCATAAAAGTTGGTTATCTTTAGTTGGTCAACTATTACCCTAGTCCCCTTCCCTACCATTGGAGTCATGGTTTGCTATTCTCAATTCCTATAATCATAAATGTTTCCTCAGCCTGCCTATTGTTTGTGGTGGCTAATTGAGACAAAGCTAAGACTAGCCTAATTCTAATAGTCTTATGGATATTTCATCTGATTTTCTGTTAGAATGTAGCATTGCAGTTAAATTGGCAGAGTAGCTGTAGGAAGGTTTGTGTCTTAAATGCTGAATTCTACTTCACTTCATTTATGACATTTTCCTCCTCTTGACCCTTCATGATTCTGGCAGTGGAAGCATAAATTTTGCCATTTATTCTTTCCATCCATCCATCTATATATCCAGCACTTGTGTATTGAACTATTTACTATATGTTAGGCACAGATTTAAGACCCAGAAATTAAGCACTAAAGAAAAATAGGAAAAAAAATCCTACCCTTATGGAACTTCCATCCTGGTGAGGGGATATGTAGTTAACAAAATTATGGATGTATTATGGGGGGAAATAAAGCAGGAAAGAAGGGGCGGGATATTGAAGCTGTTTGCGGTTTTAAATAAGGCAACCAGGGAAGGCCTCAGTGAGAAAATATTTGAGCCAAAGCTTAGAGGAGGTTAGGGGAGAAATAACTTCCTACAGGAGTTGTAGAAAATACAAAGGTCTAAAGATAAAGGGGAACGTGGTGTGTTCAAGGGGAAGCGGGGAGGCCAGTGTGGTTGTAGGGAGCGGATGAAGTGAGGAAACTGGAGACATGATGGAAGATGAGTCATGTAGGGCCATGTAAGCACTTGTGAGGACCAGGGGCTGACTTACATTTCAACAGGATAACACTAGCTCCTGTGCTGAAACAGTCTGAAAGTGGCAAAGGTAGAAGCAGAGGGTCTAGTTAGGAGACTGTTTTAATAACTCAGGCCTGTACTAAAGTGGTTACATGGGGGTGGGGGTTGGTGAAAAGTCCTCAAACCCTGGGCATATTTGAGGGGTAGAGCCAATATGATTTTCTGATGGATTGGATGGCCAGTAAGAGAGAGGAGTCAAAGATGACTCTAAAACTTTTCATGTGAGTAGCTGAGAGGATGTTGTCATTAAGTGGGGACAACTGTATGTGGAACAGATTTGTGGGTCAAGTTCAGTTGCAGGCAGTTTTGAGTTTGAGGTGTATGTTTAACATCTGAGTGGAGATGCTGAGTAGATAGTTGGATACAGGAGTATAGAGTTCAGGGGAGAAATCTGGGCTAAAGATTACATTTTGGGAGAACTGGGCACATGGCATAGGGTTCAACACCGTAAAACAGGATGAGCTCCCCCAGTACTGGGGATACTAAGCATAGACAGAAAATAATTCTAGAAAACAAACCACAGGACATTCTCGTTTAATAAGCGGAGAGATTGAGAGTGAGCAGGGAAAGGAGGAGAGACTGACGAGGAGGAAAAACAAGGGGAGAATGTTTTCCCGGGAGGAAACAATGAGCAGTCAGCTCTGGAAATTTTGCTAGTGGCTCAAGTAAGATTACAGAATTGGCCATCAAATTTAGTGATGTGGAAATCTTTGCTGACTGACAAGAGAGCTGGACTCACAGAGAATCAGTAAAGAAGGGAAAGAATGAGGTGGCAAAGATGAAGTTAAACCATTAAATTGCTGTCAATCTTTCCCATTTTTCTCATTCATCTTTATTTTGTTGTCAACTCTAATAATTTTTCTAAGCAAATAGTTTATTTTTGAGTAGACTGGCATGCAAACCTGATGGGATGGTCCCCCAGATGGGTTTGTCTTCAGCCTCTGTTGGGGTACAGGGCCCATTATAACTTTCCTTCCCAGCTGGTGGTGGAAACGTGGCCATGTGCCTGGTCCTAGGCACAGGTGCGTCCATTGCCTTAGTGTGGGAGACACAGGCCCTTCTAGGATGATGCCCTTAGGACATGCTCATGGGAGGAAGGCTGGAGCTTGTGCTAGTCTCCCCTTTGCACAGTCCCAAGAATAAATATTTTAGCATAGTCTTGTTGCAGAGAAGGGCAAATATAACTCTTGATCTTGGGATAAGTTAGAAGAACTTCAGAGGAGAACAGCAAGGTGAACAATATGATGATGCAAGGAGAAAAAATTCAAGGCAAATGAGCAATGTGGCTGTCACCTTTTAGGGCTATAAGGATTCTTATAGGCCTGCAGAGGGTGACCTACATTTCAGAACTACTGTGGAAATTGGCAGGTATTTCAGGGAGGCTCTTTCTTGGGCCAGAGGATAACTCAGCTGGCTTGGACACTGCTGGCTTCCATTGAGGGACCACGAGAGCTCCCCTGCAGAGTACTGGATGTAATTTCCAGACAGTGCCTTCTTGTTATTACTGAACAGCAGTGCCTGCTGCTTCCCTCACCTCCCTCCTGTTGATTCACTGAGGCCTCACTATTTTGGGCTCATGAACACAAGAATTGTTTGGAAGCACAGAATATGACTTTTGGGTTTTCCTTTTGGGCTGTGTTAAGATGCTAATAGATGCCAGAGAAAGGATAAACTGGCATGCCCCCTTTTTGATGACCTTGCTGGGTTCTGGGAAGTGATACTGTCGTTTTTGTTGTTCTTGTGGCCTTATATAATATATTGGGCATTTACGTGCAGTGCCTTTAAAAAATAGACTGTTTTTTTTAGAGCAGTTTTAGGTTCACAGCAAAACTGAGCAGAAAGTACAGAGAGTTTCCATATACCTCCTGCCTCCACACATCTATATTCTCCCCCATTATCTACATCTCCCATCAGTGATACATTTTGACTAATCTACTTTGATACATTATTATCACCAAAGTTCATGGTTTACATTACAGTTCTCTTGGGTTATTATGCATTCTGTGGGTTTTGGCAAATATATAATGACATGTACCCACCATTATAGTATCATATAGAATAGTCTCATTGCCCTAACAATCCTCAGTTCTTTGCCCATTCAACCCTCCCTCCTTCCTAACCATTGGAAACCAATGATCTTTTTACAGTCTCCATCATACACCTTTTCTAGAATGTCATATAATTGAAATCATACATTATGTATCCTTTTTAAGATTGGTTTCTTTCAATTAGTAATATGCATTTAAGTTTCCTCCATATCATTTTGTGTCTTGATAGTTCATTTCTTTTTATCACTGAGTAATATTCCATTGCATGTTTGTATTTCATTTTATTCATTCATTCATCTATTGACAGACATCTTGGTTGCTTCCAAGTTTTAGCAATTATGAATACAGCTACTATAAACATCTCTGTGTGGGGCTTTGTGTGAATCTAAATTTCCACTTCCTTTGGATTAATATAATACCAGTGAGCACGATTGTTGGATCACATGATAAAAGTATGATTAGTTTTGCAAGAAGCTGCCAAACTGTTTTCCAAAGTGGCTATACCACATTACATTCCCATGAACAGTGAATGTTAGTTCCTGTTGTTCCACACTGTGAGCAGCATTTGGAGTTGTCAGTATTTCAGATTTTAGTAATTACAATAGGTTTGTATGTGGTATCTCATTGTTGTTTTAATTTATAATTCCCTAATGACATAATGTTGAGCATCTTTTCATGTGCTTATTTGCCATCTGTATATCTTCTTTGGTGAGATGTTTATTCAGATCCTTTGCCCACCTTTTTATCCAATGTTTGTCCCCCCCTGCCCCTTTTTATGAGCTATAATGGACATATAATATTATGTCCATTAGTTTTATGCCCATATTAGTTTTAGGTATACAATAAAATGATTTGATATATGTACATATTGTGAAATGATTACCAAAATAAGTTTAGTAAACATTTATTACTACAGTTACAATTTTTTTTGTATAATAAGAACTTTTAAGATTTATTTCCATAGTAATTTGCAAATATACAATAGAGTATTATTAAATGTAGTCACCATGCTGCACATTACATCCCCAAGACTTATTTATTTTACAACTGGAAGTTTATACCTTTTGGCCTCCTTTACCCATTTCTCCTACCTTCCCGTCCCTCATCCGCTTGTCTCTGGCAGTCATCAATCTGTTCTCTATATCTATAAGTTTAGTTTTATTTAGAGTCCACATATAAGAGAGATTCTACAGTATTTGTCTTTCTCTGTCTGTCTTATTGTACTTAGCATAATACTCTGAAGGTCCAACCATGTTGTATATGGCAGAATTTCCTTCTTTTTATGGCTTAACAATATTCTATTGTGAATAATATACCATATTTTCTTTATCCATTCATCTGTGTATGGACACTTAGGTTGTTCCATGTTTTAATTATTTTAAATAATGCTGAAATGAACATGGGAGTGCTGATATCTTTTTAACATTATGATTTTGTTTCCTTCAGATAAGTACCCAGAGTGGAATTGCTGAATCACGTGAAAGTTCTCTTTTTAATATTTTGAGAACTTCCATAGTGTTTTACATATTGACTGTACCAATTTACATTCTTACCAACAGTGCCCAAGGGTTTTCTTTTCTACATATCCTTGCCAACACTTATTTATCTTTTTTCTAATAGCTGTTTTAACAGGAGTGAGATGATATCTCATTGTGGTTTTGATTTGTATTTCCCTGGTGATTAGTGATGTTCAGTACCTTTCCATGTTCCTGTTTGGCATTCTTTATGTCTTCTTTGGGAAAATGTCAATTCAAATTCTCTACCTATATTTAATTGGATTGGTTTTTTTCTTTCTTTCTCCCTTCTTTCCTTCCTTCCTTCCTTCCTTCCTTCCTTCCTTCCTTCTTTCGTTTCTTTCTTTCTTTTTTTTGCTATTGGGTTGTATGAGTTTTATAAATATATTTTGTATATTAACCCCTTATCGGATATATGATTTGTAGATATTTTCTCCCATTGGTTAGGTTGTATTTTTATTTTGTTGAGTTTCCTTGGCTGAGCAGAAGCTTTTTAGTATGATATAGTCCCACTTGCTTAATTTTAATTTTATTGCCTGTGCTTGCTTTTGTTGTCAAATCCAAAAATATCATTGCCAAGATGTCAAGGAGCTTACCATCTATTTTTTCTTCCAAGAGTTTTATGGTTTCAGGTCTTAAGTTCATATTTTTAATTCATTATGGGTTGATTTTTGTGTAAAATAGTGGTTCAAGGAGACATCATCAAGATGGCGGCATGAGAGGAGCTCTTGAAACCTCTCCTGGACAGACAACAATTTAAACAACTAAAATCCAACCAGAGAATCCCTAAGTAACACACAATCTCGGCTGAGAGACCCACTCATCACAAGAAAATTCCTAAAGCTGGAGAAGTGGAGTAGAGTGAGAGAGAAAGAAAAGGAGCCGCGTGGAGACCCGCCACAGAGCGTGACCTGGAGACACACCCAGTGGCCAACCCAGAGGTTGACCAGAGTCCCGCGAGGAGAGACTGATAGAGGCAGGAGCGCAGGAATGCGGGTCCAGGAGCAGAACAACTCTGGGCGAGTTGGAGGCCTGGAACAGACAGAGACAGAGGCGCAGACGCCAAAACAAGGGGTGGACAGAGAAAGCGGGCACAGCTGACAGTGGCAAGAGGGCCCCGAGGGAGTGCAGGGGGAGCAGTTGGGGAGTGGTGAGTGCAGCCAGAGCGCGGGGCAGGGGGCCGGAGCGAGGCACCAGCAGCAGCCAGAGATCCGTGCGGGAGACTAGAGTGAAGATCCAGCTGCTGGCACTTGAGTCGGGTGGCTGGAGCTGGGGGTCCGGGGAGTGTGAGGCCGACAACTGGAGGTGGAGGTGGGTGTTTCAGTGGCTACCAAAATTAACTCAAAATGGATTAAAGACCTCCATATAAGATCTGAAACTATAAAGTGCATAGAAGAAGGCATTGGCATTAAACTTATAGACTTTGGGCTCAGAGAGCACTTTATGAACTTGACCCCAAAGGCAAAGGAAGTAAAAGCAAAAATAAATGAATGGGACTATATCAAACTAAAAAGCTTCTATACAGCAAAGGGCACCATCAACAGAGTAAAAAGAAAACCAACCAAATGGGAGAAAATATTTGCAAACAATGCCTCTGATAAAGGACTAAAATCTAAAATATATAAAGAATTCATACAACAAAAAACAAACGATCCAATTAAAAAATGGGCAGAAGACCTAAACAGACACTTCTCTCCTAAAGACATACAAACAGCCAACAGATATATGAAAAAATGCTCAACATCACTATCAATTAGGGAAATGCAAATTAAAACCACAATGAAATACCACCTCACACCTGTTAGAATGGCTATAATCAATAAGACAAGGAATAACAAGTGCTGGGAAGGCTCTGGACAAAAACGAACCCTCATACACTGCTGGTGGGAATGTAAATTGGTACAACCACTGTGGAAGGCAATGTGGAGATTCCTCAAACAACTAGGAATGAAATTGCCTTATGAACCAGCAATCCCTCTCCTGGCTATCTACCCAAAAAACCTGAAAACTTTAATCTGCAAAGATACACGTACCCCAATGTTCATCGCAGCACTATTCATGGTGGTCAAGTTGTGGAATCAACCAAAGTGTCCTCTGATAGATGACTGGATAAAGAAGTTGTGGTACATTTATACAATGGAATACTACTCAGCAATAAGAAAAGATGAAATACAGCAATTTGTGACAACATGGATGAACCTTGAAAACATCTTAGTAAGTGAAATAAGTCAGACTGAAAGATTCAAGAAACATATGACCTCACTTATAGGTGGAATATAAAACTGAAAGTAACAGAGAAACAAAAACTCATGGACAGTCAATAGTTTAGTGGTTACCTGAGGGTAAGGGGTGTGGGGTTTTTGGGTGAGATCTTGGCGGGGGGGAGTAGGGAGGTGGAATCAAACATATGGTGATGGAAAGTGAGCTGATTCTGGGTGGTGAGCACACAATACGATGTATACACAATGTAATGTAGAATTGTACATGTGGAAACAATGTAATTGATATCATTCAATGTCACCCAAATAAATTTAACAATTAAAAAAAATAGTGGTTCAGTTTATTTGTTTTTATTTTTTGTGTGTGTGGCTGTCCAGTTTTCCCAACACCATTTATTGAGGAGATTGTTCTTTCCCCATTGTATATTCTTGGTTCCTTTGTCATAAATTAATTGACCATATTTGTGGTTTATTTCTGGGCTCTCTATTCTATTCCACTCATCTATGTGCCTGTTTTATTGCTATACTGTTTTGATTACTACAGCTTTGTAGTATAGTGTGAAATCAGAATGTGTGATACCTCCAACTTAGTTCTTCTTTCTCAAGATCCTTTGGCTATTTGTGCTCTTTTGTGGTTCCATACTAATTTTAGGATATTTGTGCTATTTCTGTGAAAAATAGCATTGGAATTGTGATAGGAATAACATTGAATCTGTAGATTGCTTTGAGTAGTATGGATTTTTAAAAACAATATTAATTCTTCCAATCCATGAAAATGAATTATCTTTTCATTTATTTGCATCTTCTTCAATTTCTTTCTGTTTTCCTATTGTTGAGTTTTAAGAGTTCTTTGCATATTTTGGATAATAGATCTTTATTAGACATATATTTTCTTTAAAGATTTATTTTATGGCTTGAGAGAAGGTGAGAGAAAGAGAGAGAAGAGGAGAGGGCCCAGAGCAGTCTCCATAGTTGTACATCATTGGTGACATAGTTTTACTCCACATAGGGGGCTGTGGGGCTGTGTGGGCCAGGAGTCAGACTGGGGGCCTTCCACATATGAGGTGAGAACCTTTGCCATTATTTCAGCAGTTATCAGTTTCGCTGTAGTTTAGCACATGAGTTTGCACAGGAAGGGCCAGGACTTGATCCCTGGACCTCATGGTTGCAAGGTAATTTGCTCAACCTGTTGAATTATATCCCGGCCTCCCAGACATATATTTTGCAGATATTTTCTACATTGTCTTCTATTTCTCTTGACAATGTCTTCTTTTTTTCATTTTAAGATTTATTTTATTGTTTTTGACAGAGACAGAGAGACAGAGACAGAGACAGAGAGAAGGGGAGGGCCCAGAGCAGCCTCCATAGTTGTACGTCATAAGTTTTCGACATGGTTTTGTTTCACACAGGTGGGTGGGGGCTGCACAAGGCAGGAACTGGGCTGGGGGCCTTGCACATGGGAGGCATGCCCCCTTGAGCCAGGGACCAAACTGGGGGGCGAGAACGGAACTGGGGACCTCCTGCATGGGAAGTACACCCCAGTTCAGCATGTGAGTCTGCACAGGCTGGGGCCGGGATTCGATCCTCGGTCTCCAGGGCTGCAAAGTGAGTGCTCAACCCACTGAGCCACCTTGGCTTCCCCAGTGTCTTTTGCAGAGCAGAATTTTTTAATTGTAATATGTCTGTCATCAATAATTTCTTTCATGAATTATGCCTTTGGTGTTTTTTCCTAAAAATTTATTGCCATACTGACTGTCACCTAGATTTTTCTCTTTGTTGTCTTCAAAGAGTTTTATAGTTTTACATTGAACATTTAGGTCTATGATACATGTTAACTTCTTTTTAATTTTAGGATTTATTTTATTGTTTTTGACAGAGAGAGAGAGAGAGAGAGAGAGAGACAGACAGACAGAGAGAAGAGGGGAGGGCCCAGAGCAGTCTCCATAGTTGCACATCATCAGTTTTCTACATAGTTTAATTCCACAGGTGGGCAGGGGCTGCGCAGTGCGGAAACCGAGCCTGTTGTTTCCCACATGAGAGGCATACCCCTGGGAGCCAGGAGCCAGACCGGGGGGCCTCCTACTTGGTAAGCTCACCCCAGCAGGAACCGAACTGGGGGTTTCCCACACGAGAAACACAGTCCAGTTCAGCATATGGGTCCACATGGGGCTAGAACTGGGACTTGATCCTCAGACCCCAGGGCTGCAAAGCAAGCACTGAACCTGCTGAGCCATCCTGGCTTCCCCGAGTTAACTTTTACGAAGGGTGTAAAGTCTGTATTTAGTTCTATTTTTTTTGCATATGGATATTCAGTTGTTTCAACAACATTTGTTGAAAAAACTACCTTTTCTGCATTGTATTGCCTCTGCTCTTTTGTAAAAGATCAGTTGGACTGTGTGTGTGTGTGTGTGTGTGTGTGTGTGTGTGTGTGTGTGTTTCTGGGCTCTCTATCTCTCTGTTCTATTCCACTGATCTATTTGTCTGTTCTTTTGCCAATAGCACACTGTCTTGAGTATTGCAGTTTTACAGTAAATCTTGAGGTCAGGTAGTGCCAGTTCCCTGGTTTTGTTTTTCTTCAATTTGTGTTGGCTATTCTGGGCCTTTGCCTTTAGAATTAATTTGTTGATATCCACAAAAAGAACTTGCTGGGATTTTGATTGGAATTGCATTAAATCTATAGATCAAGTTGGAAAGAGCTGATATCTTGACAATATTGAGTCTTTCTATCCTTGAACATGTTATATCTTCCCCTTTATTTAGTTAATTTCTATCTTTAGTGGTTTATTGTTTTCCTCATTTAGATCTTGTACATATTTTATTAGATATTTATCTAAGTACTTTATTGTTTTTTGTGCTTATGTAAATGATACAGTGTTTTAAAGTTTAAATTGCACTTGTTAATGCCGGTATATAGGAAAACAATGGACTTTTGCACAGTAACCATGTATAATGAAACCTTGCTATAATCGCTTATTAGTTCCAGGAATTTTTTTGTTGATTCCTTTGGATTTTCTACAAAGATGATTATGCCTTTGGTGAACAAAAACAGTTTTATTTATTTGTTCCCAATGATTACCTTTTATTTCTCTTTCTTGTCTTATTGTATTAGCTAAGACTTCAAGGACAATATTGATAAGAAGTGGTGAGAAGTTGTATCTTTTTCTTTTCCTCATCTTAGCAAAAAAGCTTCCAGTTTCTCATCATCAAGTATGATGTTAGCTGTAGATTTTTGTAGATATTCTTTATAAA
This sequence comes from Craseonycteris thonglongyai, assembly GCA_004027555.1. Classification (NCBI taxonomy): domain Eukaryota; kingdom Metazoa; phylum Chordata; class Mammalia; order Chiroptera; family Craseonycteridae; genus Craseonycteris; species Craseonycteris thonglongyai. The sequence continues at coordinate 25,467 of PVKE010009625.1, read as the reverse complement.
GTTGAGGAAGTTCCCTTTTATTCTTAGTTTGCTGAGAGGTTTTATTTTTTTGTTTTTTTTTTCTAATCATGAATGGGTGTTGAGTTTTATCAAATGCTTTTCCTGCCTCTGTTGATATGATTTTGTGATTTTTCTTCCTTAGTCAGTTGTGATAAATTACATTAATTGATTTTTGAATATCGAACCAGCTTTGCACAACTGGGATAAATCCTACTTTGTTGTGGTGTATAATTACTTTTACACATTATTGTTTTTTATTTGCTAATAATTGCTGAGGAGTGTTGCATCTGTGTTTATGACTTATATTGGTTCATAGTTTTCTTTTACTGAGAGCTGTCTAATTTTGGTATTATAGATCGTTTAGTCTCATAGATAATTTAGTGAGTATTCCCTTTGCTTCTATCTTCGGGAAGAGACTGTAGAGAATTGGTGCAATATCTTTCTGAAATGTTTGGGAAAATTTACCCATAAACCCATATGAGCCTGATGCTTTCTGTTTTGGAATGTTCTCAATTTCTTTAATAGAGATAAGCATATTCAAATTGTCATGCGTGGGTTTGGTAGATTGTGTCTTTCTTTTTTTTAAGATTTATTTTTATTGTTTTTGACAGAGAAAGAGAGAAACAGAAAAGGGGGAGAGCCCAGAGCAGTCTCTGTAGTTGCATGTCATCAGTTTTTCTACATAGTTTCATTCCACAGGTGGGGGCGGGGCTGCATGGAGCAGAAACTGGCTGGGGCCTTCCATGTAGGAGGCTCTTCCTGGTGAGAACTGAACAGGGGCACACCCCAGTTCAACATATTTGTCCCCATGGGCCAGGCCTGGGATTCGATCCTTGGACCCTGGCGCTGCAAGACAAGTGCTCAACCCGCTGAGCTATTGCGGCATCCCCGATTGTGTCTTTCAAGGAATTGGTTAATTTTATCTATAATAGGCTGTCTTATTTGTGGGTCTAGAGTTGCCCATAGTATTCTTCCATTATCCTTTTAATGTTCATGAAAACTTTAATAATGTTCCCTCTTTCATTTTTGATGTTAGTAATTTGTCTTCTTTTTTTTTTCCTCAGCTTGGAGAGAAGCTTGTCAATTTATTGATCTTTTTTCAAATTATCAGCTTTGTTTTTTTTTACTTTTCTCTATTGATATTTTTGTTTTCAGTTTTATTAATTCAAGTCCTAATCCTTATTTCTTCTTTTTTCTGTTTATTTAATTTGCTCTTCTTTTTCTAGTTTCCTATTGATTTTAGATTTTTCTTGCTTTTTAAGATATGCATTTAATGCTAGAAATTTCCTATTATATTGCTTTTGCCACAGTTCACAAAAATTTTTTAAATTAGATTTATTGGGGCGGCATTGGTTAATAAATTATATTGGTTTCAAGTGTACATTTCTATAATACGTCATCTATATATTGCATTTCATGATCACCATGCAGAGTCAGTTCTCCTTTCATCACCATGTATTGGATCCCCCCTTCCCTCTTCTTCAACCCCCACTTCTATATTCTCTGGTAACAACTAAACTGCTGACTGTGTCCATGAGTCTTTGTATTGCTCCTCTTTTTTTTTTTTAAGAATTATTTTATTGTTTGAGAGAAAGTGAGAGAGAGAGGAGAGAGAGAGAGAGAGAGAGAGAGAGAGAGAGAGAGAGGTGGGGGAAGGGCCCAGAGCAGTCTACATTGTTGTACATCATTAGCTGTGACATGGTTTTATTCTACACAGGTGGATGTGGGGCTACACAGGGCAGAGACCAAGTTGGGGGCCTTCTGCATGGCAGGTGAGATCTTTTGCCTCCATCCTGGTGGTTATCAGTTGCGCTGCAGCTCAGCATATGTGTTTGCATGGGTGGGGGCTGGGGTTCAATTCCCGGACCTTGTGTTTGCAAGGCAAGCGCTCAGTCTACTGAGCTATCCTGGCATCCCCGTGTATTGTTCCTTTTTTGTTTTCAGTTTTAGATCATACATATGAATGAAGTCATATGGTTCCTCACTCTTTCAGTCTAGCTTATTTTGCTTAGCACGATAATCTCAAAATCCATCCATGCTGTTACAAATTGCAGGATTTGCTCTTTTTTATGACCAAGTAATATTCCACTGTGTATATGTACCACATCTTTTGTATCCAGTCATCTATTGAAAGATATTCCTATCCATAGTGTAATAATGAACATTCTTAAATCTGAAGGACACTGGTTATTTTCATGTCTAAGCTACTGTGAATAATGCTGCAATGAAAATTGGGGGACATATATCTTTTCAGATAAATGTTTTCATGTTGTTTGGGTAGATACCCAGAAGAGGGATTGCTGGGTCATACGGTAATTCCATTCCTAATTTTTTGAGGAATCTCCATACTGCCTTTCATAGTGGCTGTACCAATTTACATTCCCACAAGCAGTGTATGAGGGTTTCTTTTTCTCCACAGCCTCTCCAGCACTTGTTATTCCTTGTCTTGTTGGTTATAGTGATTCTAACAGGTGTGAGGTGGTGTCTCGTGATTTTTATTTGCATCTCCCTAATTGCTAAGTTGAGCATTTTTTCATATATCTGTTGACCATTTGTATGTCTTCTTGGTAGAAGTGCCTATTCAGGTCCTCTGCCCATTTTAAGTGTATTATTATTATTATTTATTGTTGTTGAGTCATACAGCTTCTTTATATATTTTGGATATTAGCCCCTTGTTGGAAGTGTTGTTTGAAAATATTTCTCCCATTTGGTTTGTTGCCTCTTTGTTTTGTTGATGGTTTTCTTTTCTGTGCAAAAGCTTTTTAGTTTGATATAGTCCCATTCATTTATTTTTGCTTTTACCTCTCTTGTTTTTGATGTCAAGTTCCTAAAGTCCTCTCTGAACCCAAGATCTATAAGTTTAGTACCGATGTTTTCTTCTGAGTGGTTTATTGTTTTGGGTCTTATATGGAGGTCTTTGATTCATTTTGAGATAACTTTGTTATAGGTGACAGTTCACAGTTCAGATTTATTCTTTTGTGTCTGGTTTTCCAGTTTTCCAAGCACTGTATTATCTGCCTATATATGTGAGATTATTTCTGGGTTCTTAGTTCTATTTCATTGGTTTGTGTGTCTGTTTTTCTGCCAATACCATGCTGTTTTGATTATTGTCACTTTATAGTATGAATTGAAGTCATGGAGTGTAATACCTCTAGCCTTGTTTTTTCTTCTTAGGATTGCTTTGCCTATTCAGGGTCTTTTGTGATTCCATGCAACTCAAAATGATTTTTGTTCTATTTGTTGAAAAATTGCCATTGGAATTTTGATGGGGATTGCATTAAATCCATTTATTGCTTTTGGTGATATGGTCATTTTAACTATGTTGATTCTTCCAATTTGTGAACACAGAATATCTTTTCATTTCTTTGTGTCTTCTTCAATTTCTTTAACGATGTCTTATGGTTTTCCATATAAAGGCCCTTCACATTGTTTGTGAAATTTATTCCTAGGTATTTTATTTCTTTCATTGTAATTGCAAAAAAAAATATTTCTTTCATTTCATTTTCTCAAATTTTATTGTTAGTAAATAGAAACAATGGGTTTTTGTATGTTGATTTTGTATCTAACTGTTTGCAATTTTATTAAACTTTTCGAAGAACCAGCTCTTTGTTGCATTAAGTTTTTTTTATTATCTTTTTTTTCTTTATTTCATTTAATTCTCTCTAATTTTGATTATTTCCTTCCTTCTCCTGAATTTGGTTTTCAGTTCTTTTTTTTTTGAAATTAATTTTTAAATTTATTGGGGTTACATTGGTTGGTAAAAATTACTTAGGTTCCAGGTATACAATTCTGCATTACATTATCTATGCATTGCATTGTGTGCTCACCACCAGAGTCAGGACTCTTTCCATCACCACATATTTGATGGCCCTTCCCCCACTCCCCCACTCACCTCCCCCTTTACCCTCAGGTAGCCACTAAACTATTGACTGTGTCCATGAGTTTTTGTTTCTTTGTTACTTTCAGTTTTATATTCCACATATAGTGAGATGTAATGTTAGGTTATTTATTTGGGATTTTTTTGTTTATTGAGATAGGTTTGTAATGATATAAATTGCTCGTTTAATACTGCTTTCACTGTATCCCAATAATTTTGATATGATGTGTTTCTCATTTGTTTCTATGTATCTTTTGATCTCTCCTTTTATTTCTTCTTTTATCCAGTCATTTTTAAAATTGTGTGTGATTTAATATCCATGTGTTTGTTATTTTTTCTACTTTCTTTTTGCAGTTGAGCTCCAACTTCAAAGCATTGTGGTCGGAGAATATGCTTGGTATGATTTTAATCTACTTAAATTTGCTGAGGTTAGTTTTGCATTTCAAAATTTAGTCTATCCTTGAGAATGTTCCGTGTGCACTAGAAAAGAGTGTATAGTCTTGTGTGGTAGGATGAAGTGTCCTGTAAATATCAATTATGTCCATTTGGTAGTTTGTCACTTAAGGCTGGTATTTCCTGATTGATTTTTTCTTTGGATGATCTGCCCGTGGCTGTCAATGGTATATTTGGGTCCTCTATGATAATTGTGTTTTTGTCAGTTTTCCCCTTTGGTTCTGTTAGTGGTTCCTTTGTATATTTTGATGTTTCCTGATTGAGAGCATATATATTAGTGTCATGTCTTCTTGTTGTGTTGTCCCCTTTATCATTATGAAATGTCCATCTTTGTCTCTTTTTACCTTTTTTATCCTGAAGTCTGTTTCATTGGGTATAAATATGGCTGCACCTGCTTTACTCTGGGTGCCATTTACTTGGAGTATCAATTTCCACCCTTTACTTTGAGTATATACCGGTACTGGTATTTGTCCTTGTAGCTGAAATGTGTCTTTTGGAGGCAGCATGTGGTTAGGTTTTGGTTTTGATCTAATCTGCTACTCTGTATCTTTGTATTGGTGAGTTCAGTCCATTTACATTTAGAGTGATTATTGTTATATAAGTATTTCCTGTAGCCATTTTATCTTTTGTTTTTTGGTATCTCAATTGTTTCTCTATCTTTGTGTTTCTGTCTGTTATTTTTAGTTTGGTGGTATGCTATGATTTTTCTTCTGTTACCTCTTTTTTTAATGTTATGTCTCAGTTATGGGTATTTTTTGAGTGGTTGCCATTAAGTTCATGTAAAAGAACACTTTGTATATACAGTAGTCAATTTTTAAGCATACTTACCTCCATCCTCCTTTGCAAATTCAGACCTTTCCTCCATCCCCTTTTTATGTTTTTGTTGTCAAAATCATCTTTATTTATGTTGTGAGTTGATATCTGAGTTGAAGTAGCAAGTTGTCTTCTTTTTTCTTTTTTTATATTTTTCTTTATTATTTATATTACATTTGAGTGTATAGTGCCCTATTCTGTGTAGACATACAATGTACACATTTTGATAAGTTGTATTTTTATTCTCATTTAACCCCAAATATTTCAAAATTTCTTTTGAGATATTTTTCTTTGTACTATATGTTATTTAGAATTGTGTCATTTAATCTCCATGTACAAGGATGTTCTCATTATCTTTCTTTTATTGATTTCTAGTTTAAATCTATTGGGGTCTGAGAGTGTATGTTGTTTGATTTCTATTCTTTTAAATTTGTTAATATGTGTTTTATTGTCCAGCATGTTATCTATCTTGGTGGATGCTTCACTTGAGCTTAGGTAGAATGTGTATTCTGCTGTTGTCGGATAAGGTAGTCTATTGATGTCAGTTATATCCAGTTGACGGATGGTGCTATTGAGTTCAACTGTGTCCTTACTGATTTTTTGCTTGCTGGATCTGTCCATTTCTTTCTTTCTTTTTTTTTATTATTGTTAAATTTATTGGTGTGACATTGGTTAGTAAAAATCACATAGGTTCCAGGTGTACAATTCTATAAAACCTCGTCTATATGTTGCATTATGAGTTCACCACTCAGAGTCAGTTCTCCTTCTATCACGATATATTTGGCACCCTCTCCTTGGGTCTGTCATTTCTGATAGAGGGTGCTTATGTTTCCAACTACAGTAGAGGATTCAACTATTTCTCCTTGTAATTTCATCAGCTTTATTTTTTTTTAAGATTTATTTTATTGTTTGAGAGAAGGGGGAGAGAGAGAGAAGGAGCAAGGCCCCAGAGCAATCTCCATAGTTGTACATCATTAGTTGTGACATAGTTTCATTCCACACAGGTGGATGTGGGGCCATGTGGGGTGGGGACTGAACTGGGGCCTCCCGCATGGAAGGCAGGAACCTTTGCCACAATCTCAGCAGTTACCTGCTGTGCCACAGTTCAGCATATGGGTTTGTATCACCTGGGGCCAGGATTTGATCCCTGGACCTCATGGTTGCAAGGCAAGCGCTCCACCAGTTGAGCCAATTAGGCATCTCTCAGTTTTTGCCTCATGTATCTGATGCTCTGTTGTTAGAAGCATGCATATTAAAAAATTTTATATCTTCTTGGAAAATTGTCCTCTTTATCATTATGCAATTCCCCTCTTTATTCCCAATAACATTCCTTGCCCTGAAGTCTGCTCTGTTTGTAATATAGTTACTCCCATTTTTTGATGAGTGTTAGTATATCTTTATTTATCCCTTTACTTTTTTATGTATCTTTTATTTAATTGTTAAATTTATTGGGGTGACATTGGTTGGTAACAGTTATATAGTTTTCTGGTGTACAATTCTAGATTACATTGTCTATGTGCTCACCACCCAGAATCAGCTTTCTTTTCATCACCATATATTTGATGCCCTCTCCCTTTATATTATTTAAAGTGGTTTTCTTATAGAAAACATACAAGGTCTGACAATTAAGTTTGTGAACTTGCCACCATGTGCCCACGTTGGCAGCACTGTATGAACAACTCAATAAGATTTCATAACCTTGGTATGTCAGTGTTTCACAGCTATGTTTGTGTCAACATGTGGTGGTGTCTTGCTGAGTGGTGTTCATTATTGTTGTTTTGTGTTTTTGAGTGCCATCATGAGAATGTCAGAGCTTGAGTTTGCCAAGACCTTTTGGAGAGGCAAGATGATGTTTTGGACCATGCCATCACTGGTGATGAAACATGGGTGTATCAATAGGATCCTGAAACAAAGTGTCAAAATGCGCTTTGTATTTCTTGTTCTTGCCTAATTATTTTGGCTAGGACTTCTAATACTATGCTAAATAAAAGTGGTCAGAGTGGAAAAAAAGGAAAAAAAAAAAAAGAAAAGAAAAATAATCCACATTGGAAGTCAGCCAATTATCCATGACCAGAAAAGTTCCATTACGTAGTCTAATCAAAAGTCAAAACGATGCTACTAATCTATTTTGATATCAGAGAAATTATTCATTACAAATTTGTATCAACTAGGCAAACAGTCAACCAAGATGACTCTGGGAGTGCTGAAAAGGCTGTGTGAAAATGTGAGATGAAAACATCTGAACTTTTTGGCAACAACTCGTGGCTCTTGCATCACAACAATGCACCAGCTTACACGGAACTGTCTGTGAGGGAGTTTTTAGCCAGTAAACAAATAGCTATATTTGAACACCCTCCCTAACTCACCTGATCTTCCCTCCACTGACTTATTTTTTTACCCAAAGATAAAGAAGATATTCAAAGAAAGACATTTTGATGACATTCAGAACATCAAGGGTAATACGACAATGGTTTTGATGGCCTTTCCAGAAAAAGAGTTCCAAAATTGCTTTGAAGGGTGGACTAGGCACTGGTGTTGGTGCATCGCTTCCCAAAAGGAGTACTTTAAAGGTGACCATAGTGATATTCAGCATTAAGTTATGTAGTACTTTTGCTAAGATGTGTTTGTGAACTTAATTTTTAGACCTTGTATAGTTGGATCCTTTTTAAAATCCATCTGACAAACTTTTCTTTTAATCGATACATTTTAACCATTGACCATAAAGTGATTATTGATACAGTTAGAATAATGTCTACCATATTTGTTACTGTTTTATTTTTTAAAGATTTAAATTATTGTTTTCAACATAGAAAAAGAGATAGAGAAGGGGGAGGGCCCAGAGCAGTCTTCATAGTTGTGTGTCATTAGTTTTCAACATGGGTTTGTTCCACACAGGTGGGCGGAGGCCGCATAAGGCAGGAACTGGGCTGGGGACCGCCCACATGGGAGGCACACCCCCTCGAACCAGGGGCTGAACCAGGGGGTAAGAACTGATCTGGGGGCCTTCTACATGGGAAGCACACCCCAGTTCAGCATATGGGTCTGCACAAGCCAGAGCTGGGATTCAACCCTCAGTCCCTGGGGCTGCAAAACAAGTGCTTAACCTGCTGAGCCATCTGGCTTCCCCTGTTACTGTTTTCTATTCATTGCACTTGTTCTTTGTTCTTGTTTTTATCTCCTGCTTTTTTTTTTTTCCTTTTGTAGTTTTACTTGTAATGTTTTTGTGTTTTTTTCCCCCACATGACCACCGGCCCTGAGACACACACACTCCCCAGATGCCTCCCATTCTGTGCTTTTAGATGTGAGCCATTGTGAGCTTGGGCCTCTGGTTTTAGTCTTTTTCCTGATCACTTGTAGAAGAAATCACACACAGGCTGTCAACCAGACTTCATTCCTTTGGACAGTAGAAGCCTATGCTTTCTTTCACCATTTCTTGTTCTTAAGACAATAGGAGCAGAGTATCTGATTAACCAACAAAAACTCACTTTTCCTGTCTTGGTATGGAAGGGGAAGGAATTATAGGGATCAAAAATGCTGAAGTCCTCATGGTGTCGCTGTCGGGCTGGGCCCTGGAGGCAGTTTTCCTGTATTGGGGTAGGATTCACAGCAAGGGGATTCCTTGTTTCTTTCTTGGCTCATAAGGGATGATGAGTGAGCAAACATTTTATTAGTTTTTGGGAAGGAAGATATTTGCTTTCCAATCATTTCCAAACATTGAAGAACCATGTTAGAAGCTGGGAGCAAAGTTTAGAGAATACGTCTCTGCGAAAGCCTTGGGTGACTTTAATTTGGGATTTAGCAGAGCTTAAATTCCACTTGCAGTGTTGGACAGGTAGAGTACAGCTGACATCTGTCTGTATGTCTGGCTGAGGTGGGTGTGGTGGGGATTAGCTTTAGTTTCACCTTTCTGGTGTTTGCCACACCCTGGCAGGGCTTATTTACATCTCAGATGTTAGCTCCTCCTTGGCTGGAGCTCTTATTGTGCCATTGGAGCTTTGGCACGTACACACATGCCCCCAGGGCTCTCTACCCCATAGCACTCTGTGCCACTGGATCTGCTATTCTCCAGCCCACTTAGGTCACAGGAGAGTGATGCAAGCCAGAGCTACTCTGACAGGTGGGGCCGGTCTTGTACATGTTTGGAGTAACTGGAGCCTCCTTGCCACATTCAGCTCCTGCCTTCCTCCTACACCCTGGCCCCAATACAGCTCTGTGCCCATTTGCTGTGTTTGTGGAGTATGTTTTTGAGCAGCTTAGCAGTGTGGGAAGAGCTGTTTCTTTTCATTTGTTGTTTCCAAATTAGTAAAAGTTTAATAGAAGCATGTTTCCATAATGCCTTTAATGCTCTCCCAGGTAACAGTGTTGTTCTCTTGTTAAGTGCCTGCCCACCTTTGTCCAACCCTGAGTTCAGATCTATGCTTGAAAAGACAAAGAAAAACAGTGACAGGAGAGTAATGGCAGGTAATGGGCCCAGTTTCACTGGCAATGACAGCCCCTTCTCTCTCATTTTCCAGCTTGTGTCTGGGACTGTAATGATGGAATGCATGAAATTTCTAATTCTTTTTTTTTTCTTTTTTTATATTTATTTATTTTTGACAGAGAGAGAGAGAGAGAGAGAGAGAGAGCGAGAGAGAGAGAGAGAGAGAGATACAGAGACAGAGAGAGAACTGAAATGGGGGAGCTCCCAGTTCAGCATATGGTTCCGCATGGGCCGGGGCTGGGATTTGATCCCTGGTCCCCAGTGCTGCAAAGTGAGCGCCTAACCCACTGAGCCATCCCGGCTTCCCCAAAATTCTAATTCTTAAGGACTAATTCTCCCTGGGCCAGACCCTGCCAGAAAGGGCAGTAGGGACTGCCAGTCACGGTTGTAGGCATGACTCTGGATCCTGATCTGTCTCTTGATCAGGAAATATGGGCTTTCTGGGGAATGAAGTGCCTTGATTTCTTTGTCAGGAGTGTGCCTTTGTTGAGGACCTGGGCCTTACCCTTGTGGGTTACTGTTATTTACTTATTTTTATTGGTGCAACACCCTAGTGTTCCATTTTCTATCTGTATCCACAGAAACACATACAAATAGGCTGACCTTGGTCTGTACTTACATTTGAGAGCTTCAATCCTTCAAGGCTATTGAGTCAGATTCTAGTTACCATCATATCTATTACTTTCTAACCACTTGGCCCTATCAAAACAAAACTCCTTTTAAAAGTCATTTTTTAAAACTGATTTATTTTATTGTTTTTGACATAGATAGACAGAGATAGAGACAGAGAGAAGGGGGAGGGCCCAGAGCAGTCTCCATGGTTGTACATCATTAGTTTTTGACATGGTTTCATTCCACGCAGGTGGGCAGGGGCCGCGCAGGGTGGGAACTGGGCTGGGAGCCTCTTGAATGGAAGGCACGGCCCCTCGAGCCAGGGGCCAAACCAGGGGGCAAGTACTGAACTGGGGGCCTCCTGCATGGGAAACACACCCCAGATCAGCATATGGGGCTGCATGGGCCAGGGCTGAGACTGTATCCTCCGTCCCCAGGGCTGCAAAGTGAGCTTTTAACCCACTGAGCCATCCTGGATTCCCCAATAATTATTTATTTTTTTGGTAGATCGATCACATGTTTAAATGGTAAAAATTTGAATATATGAGGGCTTTCTGGAAATTTAGCTCTATAACTGTTCTCATTATATTTATAGTGGCTGGATGTTTTTCCCTAGACAGGCCTCATATTTGGTTAAATAAAATATAGTATTACATTAATTTCACCTATTTCTTCTTATTTTTAAAAATGTGGCTAATGCAAATTTTAAATTACATATGTGGTTTACATTTTATTTCTACGGGACATCACTGTGCTGATTTTTGGGGACTCAGTGCTGAAAAGAAAAAGTGACTTTGTGGAGCTTATAGGCTAGTGGGTGGAAATAGAAAACCACAAGCAACAATAAAAACAACAAAAGGAAATAAAACATAAATAAAAATACAAATATAAAAGTCATGGCATGTAGAGTACAATATAGGGGACATAGTCAAGGTGTTGTAATAGCTACGTATGGTGTCTGATGGGTAGCAGACTTGTTGGGGTGATCACTTTGTGAGGTGTGTAAATGTCTAATCATTATGTTGTTTTGTGTACCTGAAACTAACAAAATAAAGATAAATGAGCTATCAAGCCATGCAAAAATAGAAAAAACTTAAATGAATATTACTAAGTGAAAGAAGCCAGTCTGAAAAGGCTACATACTGCATTATTTTAACTACTGGTATATGACATTCTGGAAAAGACAAAACTGTGGGGACAGTAAAAAGATCAGTAAGTGTCAGGGGTTTGGGGAAGAGGGAGGGAAGAATGAATAGGCAGAGCACAGGGCAGTGAAACTATTCTGTATGATACTCTAATCATGTCCAAGCACATGGAATGTGCAACACCAAGAGTGAGCCCTAATGTAAATTATGGACTCTGAGTAATAATGATGAGTCACGGTAAGCTCATTAGTTATTACAAATGTGCCACTCCAGTGTGAGATATTGATCATGGGAGAGGCTAAGCATATGTAAGGGCCGGGGTTACATATGTGGGAAATCTCTGTACTTTATGTTCAGTTTTGCTGTGAACATAAAACTACTTAAAAAAAATAAAGTCTAAGAGGGAGGGGATGTGGGAGAGGGCACCAGCATTATGGACACACTCAATAGTTTGGTGGTTACCTGGAGAAGGGGGAGAAGGGGGGAGGGAGAGGTGTGGGGGGAGGTGGGAGTGGGCACCAGATATATGGTGGTGGAGGGGGAGCTGATTCTGGGTGGTGGGCACATAATGCGATGCATGGGTGATGTGATGTGGACTTGTACTTCTGGAAACTACCTAATTGTGGCCAACCAATGTCACCCCATTAAATTTAACAATAAAATATAATTAAAAAAAAAAAAAGTCTACTTAGAAAAAAATCTACTAAGAAATGCAAGGGACTTAGAATAGCCAAATTAATCTTGAAAAAAGACAAAGTTGGCAGACTTATACTTTCCAATTTCAAAATTCAGTGTAAAGCTACAGTAATTTAAACTGTGGTACTGGTATACAAACATATAAATCAATGAAATAGAAATGAGAGTTCATAAACAAAACCTTGAATTTATGGTCAGTTGATTTTTAACAAAAGGTATAAGACAATTCAATGGAGAAAAGAATAGTCTTTTCAACAAACAATACTGAAACAACTGAATATCCATCCACATGCAAAAAATGAAGTTGGATCCATTCCCTACAGCATACATAACAATTAAGTCCACATGGATTAGAGACCTAAATGTAAAGGCTGGAGACTGGGAAAGGCCAGGCTGTTTGATTACCATCTAGAATCTGAGTCTTCTACAGTCATCAGTATTGTTATTATTATTATAATTGCCCTGGAATTAGAGGTTGACAAGTGTCAGTAACAGACCCCGAGTATCAGTAGATACAGAAAGAATCTGTAAAGGTTTTTCATCTCTCCTCCAATTTATCTGATTTGAAAGTTGGTGAGAGTAGACATTGATACAACCTTTTGGAGGACAACACTGCAGTTTATAGGACTCCTCCACAAGAATGTGAGAGCTTTACCAGCATCCCCCCACCCCCTTTGGCAACTGCAGAAGTACCAGCCTAATGGAGTAGAAAGAGTATAACACAAATGTGTTCATCACAGAACTGTACAGGCCTCTTTGGTAGATTAATTACAAAAATGGTCCCAATCCCCATACTTTCCCGTATCCCTTTCTAGTGTCAATTTTAAGTCCTTCTAATAGGACATGGAATTGGTTTCACCACCCATTGAATCTGGACTGGCTGCTCACTAGTTTTGACCAATGAAATGTAGCAGAAGTGGTCATGCACCAGTTCTGAGTGTTGGCCCCAAGAGCCCTTGTATGCTTCTACTTGCTTTCTTAAAAACCTGCTAGTTTCTAAGAATGAGCCCAGGTGAGTTTTCTGCAGGATGAAAGACCACATGGGAGAGAACAGAATCCTCTCAAGTGAGGCCATCTGAGACTAGCCAGCCCCTGGCCCATCCTCCAGCTGAATGGACCCACCTTAGAAGCAGCCTTGTCTGACCCAGACCAGCTGACTTCCAGACTTGTGCATATAGCAAAAGCTTTTTTTTTTTTTTTAACCACGAAGCTTTGGGATTGCCAGCTAGCCATTATTTATAGTTAGGCTGACCAGAACTACCATTTTAGATGGGACAGAAAAAGTGGTACTGCCTTGTCTCACTGCACTAAATTCAAGGTGTCAGTAGGATGACTATATGTACCATTTGAAATGGGACAACACTGTTTTCTGTCCTGTTTAAGATGGTACAACTGGTCAGCCTATTTATATTACTAAAAAACTGGTACAGCCCCAAACTGGACACAACCCAAGATGTCCATGGATGTGGGTGGGGGGTGTAAATGGTGACATAGCCGTACACTGGAGCACTCTGTGGCCAGTGAGAAACAAAGTCGAGCAGTGCGTACTGACCTGGCAGATGCCTGTGATGTGCTGGTGAGGGAAAGAAGCAAACGCCTGAGCCATATGTGTGCTATTACCTCATTTTTGTTTTTTTAAAAAATGTCTATGTATGAAAATACATAGACTAGATATACCTACAAAAATGTCGGCAATGGTACGTATCAAACAATTTATAAAATTTGCTTGTAGAGGAGATAGGAAGGAGTTTTACATTTTGTTTTCATTCTTGTAGTTATTTTAAAAGTGAAGATTATTTGTAAGAAAAAAATATGGTGAAAAAACATTTCATTGTGGAGGAGAACTGGAGGACATAATTTTTTTTATTGTTATATTTATTGGGGTGACATTTGTTGATATCAATTACATAGTTTCCAGGTGTACAATTTATGCATTGCACTTTGTCCTCACCACCCAGATTCAGCTCTCCTTCCATCACCATATAGTTGGTGCCCACTCCCAATCCCCCCCCACACCCCCTTTCATCACCCATCTTCCCCTTTACCCTCAGGTAACCACCAAACTATTGACTGTGTGGAGGGTGTAATTTTGACTGACCTTAGTTAGTATGGTCACAGAGGCCTCTCTGAGGAAGAAACATTGTGCTGGGCCTGCAGGGAGGCCTTCCTATGTAGAATTTCCAGGCAAAGGTGTGAATAGAGCATTCCAGGCACAGGAAATAGACTGCCAGTCAATATGTATTGAGTCTATGAACACCAGGGAAATGAGGAAAAGCTGTGGGGCTGCCAGACACAAGAAGACTCTCAGACTCCTTGGAGTTTGTGGTTCATAGAGGACACAGAAGAGGCAGGTGCCTGAGTGTGCAGGGTTGGAGCAGCTAATGGCTCTGGGAGTGTCTTTTCACTTCTCTTTGCCCCCTGAGACCATATGGACCACAATCTTGGCTATGCAGACCTCCAAGGCCTGTCAGTTCTTTTTTCAAAGTAGGTAATGCTCACCTTTATTCTTTCTTCCTGTTCCCACCACTGTGTTCTGACTCAGACTCATCATCTCAGAAATGAATGTCTGCAATTGCCTCTTAACCAGTTTCCTAGCCTCCAGCATCTTGCTCCCTTTGCTATCTTCTATGCATGGCTGCCAAATTAATCTTCCTGAAATACCATTTAGACCATGTAACTTCCTAGCTTTAAAGCTTTTACTAGCTTCCTGATATGGCAGAGGAGCAGTCTGCCAGGAGCTGCTGCATTCCTCTCTCCCTTTTCACTGCAATGACACAGTTCCCGGAGAAGTGTGACCAATAGCAGAATTGGCAACCTCTTCAGCTTATGCTGAGTAGTCTGAAGCCTCACCTCTGTCCTTCTTTTATTTCTACTTCTGCCCTGCCTTGCATCACCCTCTGGGCCAGGCACGCTAGAGTCCTCATTGTCCTTCATACACTGAGTTGCACTGTCTCCCAAGTAAGGGCAAGAGCACATTAGTAAGAACATGAGTTCCAGAGTCAGCTCAACCAGGTTTAGACCCCAGCTTTGCCATTTGACCAGCTCCAAGAACTCTTTCAATAAGTAATTTATGTTTCCTTTTTAAGTTTTTAATTATTATTAAATTTATTGAGGTGATATTGGTATTTATCTTTTCTTTTTTTTAAAGATTTATTTTATTATTTGAGAGAAGGGGTGAGAGAGAGACAAAGACAGAGAGAGAGAGAGAGAGAGAGAGAGAGAGAGAGAGAGACAGAGAGAGAGAAGGAGGGAGGGCCCAGAGCAGTCTCCATAGCTGTACATCATTAGTTGTGACAGTTTCATTCCACACAGGTATAAGTGAGGCTGTGCAGGGCAGGAACTGAACTGGGGGACTCCTGCATTGGAGGTGAGAACCTTTGCCACCGTCCTGACAGTTACTAGTTGTGCCACAGTTCAGCATGTGGGTTTGCATAGGCTGTGGCTGAGATTCAATCCCTTGATCTTGCAGTTGCAAGGCAAGCCCTTCTCCTGCTGAGCCATTACAGCATGCCTGGTATTTATCTTTTCTAAGCCTTAGTTTCCTCCTCTGTTAATACCAGGATGTTAAGAGTAATTTGTACCCCTGGGGGGTGGGCAGATAAAATGACACACTATAGGTAAAACATTTTCAAGGTGCTCCATAGGAAGTCCTTAATCTGTAGGCATTGTTTAAATGAATGGTAAACCATACATGTGCTGATTAAGAGCAAGGCCTCCAGAAACCATTGTCCTTGCTTTTATTGTCCCTAGTGCCAGTTAGCAGCCTCTTTATATCTGGTGATGGGATGAGGACCAACTTTTGTGTACCTTTGATGTTGGCCAGCAACACTGGATGGGGACACTGAATAATCATGTCAAGGACCTGGATGGGACCTCACGGGGTAATCCAGTGAAGGACCCCCTCAGGCCCCTCAGCATGTCCAAGTAGAGCTAGAAGTGTTAGTTGAAGAACTCATGTGAGCCTTTGTGCAGCTTGTTATTTTTCTTGCACAGCGGTCTCTAGTTTTGTTTTGCCCACCAGAGTCCGGTTATTGCTGGTTTATCACTAGCTTTGGTTCACCCTTAATTAGACGTCCTTTTTGACTTCTGTCAATGAGGAACAGTGGAAAAAACTTGAAGCCAGTCAGTTCATCTTCAGGATGGTCCTCATAATCTTGAGGCCCAGCTCCTCACCATGTCCTGATGCTACCTTCTTGGTCATCTGCTTCCTGCCACTGAGGCCTGAGTACCCAGGAGCACTATCCTGAGCAGCCACCACACAGTGTCCAGGCTTGGGCTCTTCCTAGCCTGGCCACGGCCTAGGCACTGGGAAGCCGTGCCTCATCTCTTGGGCTCCTCTGCAAGCCTTGCCTCTTCTGGGTCTTCCCAGTCATTGTCATCCTTGAAGTTCATCTCCAGGCAGGTCTGGACCCTCCACTGTACCCTGGGAGCCTTGGGAATCCCAGGCTTGCTCTGCAGCAGAGGCCTCTTCAAACTTGGTGAAAGAGACGTGAAGGGTGGTACGCCCAAGCTGGCCTGGGGGTCCAGGTGCACTGGGTGGTCCTCCACCCTCAAGACCTCTCAGGCCTTTCAGAGAGGACTGAGCCAGAGTCACTCTGTCCCTGCTGCTCAAGTTGTCTCGCAGAGGCCTCAGCTGTCACTCCTTGTCTCCAGCTCTGGCCGCATCCACCACGACCTGGGTCAAGATGGTGACTGGCTCAACCATGTTTTTGGGGCCACAGGGTTGCAGGGCTGCCAGCCTCTGAGTCATCATCTCGGAGTCCCGGGCCTCTTTACTTGATGTCTTCAAATTCTCTACATGCAGCTGTAAAAACCTGTGGAACTTCTCAGGAGAGGTACCTGGCTTCACCAAACCCAGGTGCTGACAGAGGGGCTCAAAGATGGTACAGACCTCAGCTTATGCCCATAACCACAGAAGCTGCAGGCTGAGTCACTGGCATAAAAGGCACTCATCCTCAAGTAGTGAGTCTGCTCTTGGCCTGACGGGCCCTGCAAGGCCTCCAGAATACAGGCAACGGTAGCTTTGCAACTTGCCATTCACTGCGTCAGGTCAGGCAAATCAGGTATCTGACAGCCTAGGGTGAAGTCACAAACCACCACAGTGTTGGGGTTAATTCCCTGAAATTGCACCTGAACCAAAGACTGCTGAGGAATCCCCACAAGGTAATTCTGCAGCTGCTTAATGAGGTAGCTGTACCCACTAAGAAAAAGCAAAGAGGCCCATAATAGCATCTAGTCCATCAGCATCTGTTTCACTCAGATCATGCCCACTGGCATCAAGTAGCTAATGGGCAGCAACCACTCAACAGGCTATTAGAGAAGCAAAATGGAGAACTTCACAAGGGGTACTTTTATCCTCCAAGAGTACTAGAGAGCTCAGTGCCTTTGTGCACAGCTCGCTGCTCTGTGGGGGCTTCTGTCTGCTTTCACACCAGAGAAAAGTTGCCTGGAGCCACAGCCTCATAGTCCTGGGATCTTCCCTCTTGAACTTGTTGTTCTAGGTACTGTGGTGGGTGCTGGGGTTAGATACCAAGTAGCCATTGCCAGCCCGCTCTGCCCTCTCCATCAGGCTCCCCAGGTACCTTTTGACCATCCAGCTTGGCAGTCTGCTGCTGGGTTAAGCTCTCAGGATGGCATCTGGAGCTTGCGCAGGCACTTCCCCAAGTCCAGGCCTGAAAACCATCTGCCGTTCTCAGCACTGTGGACAACAGAGCGTAGGGTCTGGACTGCAGAATGAATGCCCCAAATAACGCCATTCACAGCTCTAAGATCCCATGCAAATTGACCCAATTTAGTAAGTCCAAAGGCAAAAACGAAGTATGGGTTCAGTAGTAGCCAGTGGGCTAGCCTTCCTGATTTGCTCTGCCTGGTGGGGCAGTGCCTTGCTTTGGATAGGGATGTTCCCTGGCCAAATTGGGTGCCCAGACAGGGCTTTGAGGGGAGGCCCTTCCCTTGTCGTACAGGGGTGGCGCCGTTGGCTCTCTGGGCCACACTTCAGGAGTATCTAGCAGTGGGGGTGGTGATAGGGGAGGGCTTCCTGCTACTAACCCAATGTCCCCTGGGTTCAGGGCATGAATGAGACTTATTTTCTCATTTTCCTTTTCTTCCTGTGTCATACCACCAAGGAGGAGATTTGATGCCACTTCCCTTCTCTGTACTATTAAGTGATTCCTGTCTCTGGGAAGACCCTATTTTGTAATGACATAAATGCCTTAAAGTAACGGATGTCATTCCCTAGTGAAGCCCTGTAATATAAATATATAAATTCATTAATGTACCAGATTTCATCCCATTTGTTAAACTGATGGCAATATAGCTCCTATTGCATGATGGTACAGCAATTTAGGGAACTATTTAGGGTCTGTTTTCCCCTGAAGTCCAAAATATATGTAGGGCACACCACGTTACAATAAAAAATCAAGTTTTCCTTGACTTTGGCTATAGGTGGTATGTCGCGCAGTCTGCTAAAATTCTACCCAGAGGGGTCCATTCAGGACCAATTCAGAATGGTCTCTGTTGGCCCAGTCATACAGAACTAAAGTTAGGAGCATCAGAAGGCCTATAAACAGGAAACCAAGAAGGCACAAACATATAAGCAAAATTTTAAACCACATCTCCATTATTTCAAACAAGTGCTCACGAGCAAATCTTCTGCCAACCAATCTCACACACAATGGTCCCAATATAAGGCCCCCTGAAATTCAGCCAGTCCTCATCTGGACCCCAATTCACAGCCTACAAAACTTGGGCAATCTTCACTCCTTAGAGTCTGTCTCCTTTCCAGACCCGTTTCCTTTCCATCTGCCGGTGTGTTTAGGTAGCCGGTAGCTTGAGTGGATGTGCTGGGAAATTTCCAGAGACTGGGAAACCCCACAGTCCCATTCTTGGAGTCAACCAGCCACAGGCAGCAAGGATCCCTTCATGGTTACTATTTCTGTTACCGGACAGAAATCAGGGGTCCTGCTGCCTACCGCCCACATGCAAATTTCAAAGGCAAAGGTGTGGTGAAAAGGAAAGGAGTCTTTATTTAAAAGCTACATAATTTCCAAGTACCCAAAGAGAAATGACCCTGTTGTCCTCCATCAAACCAGATCAGTCTCAGATGGTACCCAGAGTTTCCTCTCCCTTTCTGGAATGCGAGCTGCTACAACACCACCATCCAGGCGTCTGCCCCACTCTCACGGCCCCGGGCCACGAAGAGAAAGCTGTGTCTCTCTCTCTGCCAGCAGAGCACCCCTAGCACTGGGCCTGCATGTGCCCCTTGTTCCTGCCCATGCCGCCCCTCTCCCCCAGCCACAGGGCCCCAGCCATCAGGTGCCCGGGTCATTCTGCCGCACCTCGCTGCCCTGGCCCGTCCCCTCGATCCAAGAATATGCCCTCCTTCCTTTGAAATTCCCCATCTGTGTTTTTGCACACACTGAAAGGTTGAGCTTTTCAGCCTGTCCTTGTCTTAGGCTGGCTGATCCTCCCCTGCTACCGGGCTGGAAGGGAGTAGGAGGATCTTTTCCTCTGTCAATCATGTTCTGGCCAGAGGTGTGCATGTTTGTGGAGCCTGTGGGGCTTCTGTGGTGGAGGGCAGGGATGAGATCCCTCACATGCCTCATCCATTTCCGGTCACCCCGGGCAACTTCCTCCTATCAGCCCCTACCTAAATACTGGTAACAAAACTAGTTTGTCCTGTAGACTTTTGCATCCGCATATTCTCTGCCCTTACATTTCCTGTAAATTGGTAAGAGTTGGAGTGCATCTAGGTTCCTTTTTTTTTTTCCAATAATAATTTAGACTTATTTTGTAGGTCTGAATATTCATATAAAGAAGATTTTGCCTTCATTAACTATTTGGGTACAGTTTTCCCTAATCCTTTATCCCATTGTTTCCAAAGTTGAAGTTGTCGTCCTAGGTGTCTGCTGACATGTTCTTGGGAGCAGAGAGGGAGGTCTGTGAGCTTTCTATTATAATAATTGAACTCTGCATTTTCATCTCAGTAATAACTGAGAAATAAATATATGCTAGGTCACCTGAATGCTGGAGCTTACATTTGTATATAGGATCATGACAGGGTCCAATAGCACTGCTTTTATTATGAAGGACTGATGAATGAAGACAATGGGCTGAAATAGCCAGACAGCCTTTCAGTGGCTTTCAGTTTGAATAAAGAATTGAGTCAATTTGGGGGAACCATAATATACAGATTCTGGACCAAAAAGATCTACAGTAGCTGTCAGTACCATAGTCATGCTGTGAAAGGTGATTTATTTTAGCAGAAATCATTGTTTTATTTGATTTGTATTAGTTTGTTTGATTTATGTTGGTTTTATAGTTTGTTACATTTAATTTATAAATTGCTTTTATTTTTATAGTTGTCCAAATATATATTTTTACTCTTTATAGATTTATTTATTTTTATTGTTTGAGAGAAGGTGAGAGAGAGAGACAAGTGGTGAGGGCCCAGGACAGTTTCCACAATTGTGCATCATTAGTTGTGACATCATTAGTTTCAATCTACACAAGTGGATGTGCAGCCATGGAGAGTGGGAACTGAACCAAGGGGCCTCCCACTTGGGAGGTGAGGACTTTCGCTACCATGCTAACCTGGTGGTTACCAGTTGTGCCACAGTTCAGCATATGGGTTTGCACAGGCTGGGGCCAAGAATCGAACCCTGGACCTCGTGATTGCAAGACAAGCGCTCAACAGGTGAGTTATACCAGCATCCTCTATTTTGACTAAGAAAATTTATAATAAAAATAATTTAAGTCAGCTTAATGACTCTGAAAGAATTTTTTTCCTTTTAAAAGGTCTGCACATAATTCAAGTTTGAGAAAAAATGTTTTATCCTGTTCTGGCTTTTGTAGGACTATTAGCTAATTCCACATTTAGTGTATGTTGTCTTGTTAAGGAGTGACCCCCTGCTGAGCATGTTTGGAGTCTAATAGTGTGTACCTGGAGACCCACACCCAGGAACACTCAAAGAAAAAGAGCTGTATTAGAAATCGGGAGTTTAGGGGCCTCCTGCCCTTCCTGACATCATCTCAAACCACAGCTGCCTCCCGTGTATCTTTCACTGGTGCCTTTTGAGTTCTGGTAAATGGAGAATCTTACGCTTTACCTACACATTACCAGAACAAGTCTTTGGAAAGATAAAAGCAAAACAAAAGTCATCCAAAGCCATCTTCTCCAACTTTAATGCACTGATGAGTTACGTGGGGATCTTGTTAAAATATAGGTTCTGACTGTATATAGGGATGGGGCCTGAGAAACCGTATTTCTAACTGTCCCAGGGGATGCTGCTGGACCATACTCATACATAAAGCAATAATTTTGTCTTCATGTCACAATCGTTTTATTTGATTCTTCTAAGATAATGCACATACAGCTAGCTCTTGGTATAATGTTTGATATGTGGAGTCAGCATTCAATAAATGTTCTTGGTTCTTGTTATGGTTATTACAATCAGCTTTTGAAGCATGATGAAGGGTGAAGTGATGGTTAGGGGTTTAGAGGTGGGCAGACTTGAGTCAGGATCTCAGTCTTACCATTTAAAAGTTATTTGGCTTTTAAAATTAGCCTGTAGGTCTCTATCCCCTTAATGTAAAATGTGTGTGTAATACTATTTTATGGAAGTGAGAGGACTCTATATACTCCTAGAGTGGTGAATGCTCACTCAACAAAGGTCATTTTTCTTCCTTTTTCCCCTTTCGTATTGAATCTTGGTTCTGTCATGACACCATTGTGAGTTATGTTGTAATCTTTATGAAATGCACCTTTTTATAATTATCTTTAAAATGGGGATAATAATTATAAAGATTAAATTAATTGGTGTATGTAAAATGTGTTAACACTATTGGATGACTCTTAGGATTCCTCCATTTGCACAGCCCACCACAACTTTTGTACCCGCAGCTTCCTGATTGTTTCTTCTTCCTCATCTACCTTATTATATTTCCAGCATGAGGGAATCTGCAGCTCTGCTCCTGATGCTGCCCTTCCCTTGGCACATTGGGGTGGGCACTTCCAGAGCCCATTACAACCAGGCAGGGCAGCGGAGATTGTGTTTAGTGGCTTCCAAGGCCCACTGCTCCCACCCAAGACATGCAGAAATCATTTTTGATTCCTTCCTGAGTTGGAATGAGACACTCTCTGGAGAGCTTTGAGATGATTAAAGGAAAAACAACCTACAACCTATACTGGATTATGCAGTGTCTACTGTGATACCAGAACTTTACTTGTAGTACATCATCTTATCCTTAGCTGTATAAGGAAGTTCTGTTAATATCACCATTCCCATTTTATAGAAGAGGAAATTGAGGCAAACTTAAATAATGTGCCTCAGGTCAATCACACAGTGGCGGAGCTGACATTTGTATGCAGTTAGTCTGATCCCAGAATCTGGACTTTTGTTTCCCTAGAGATTTTAAAATGTTGATGCCTGGACTTACCCTGATTGCTTGGAGCAGAATCTCTAGGAGTTGGGGTTCTGTATTGATTGTTATGAGCTCTTCAGGCGAGTCTGTGGTGCAGCCAGGATTGAGAAATAGAAAACATTATGCTCTTGAGTCTGCCTCAGTGACTTGGAGCCTGAGAGTCTTGTAGATAGACAGCTAGTACAATTCCTATTCTCTTCTACCCCCTCCCCCCGTCAATGATTTAAAAGATGTTTAATTTTGTGATTGTTAGAGGCCCTTCTTCTAACTGACATTCCTGAGGAGGCGTGGTAAACTGAATAATGGTTCCTCAAATATGTGCATGTTCTCATCTCCAGAAACTGAGAAGATGTTACCTTACATGTACGTGTGTAGGGGAAACAAAACTTGACCTCTACCCATGTTACATTTTCAGCTGGGACTCTTAACAGGAAGGCAGATTAACAAGAGAAAAACAAGCATTATTATTATTATTATTTTTTAACATAGTACACATCATATGGGAGAGACCTCAACAAAAGTTAACTCAAAGCAGAGGCTTGTAATTCCAGCTTATGTAGCATCTTCAATAGAGAACTATACTCCTACAGATAGATGTAGGAAAGCAGTGCTAGGCTTCTGAGGATGGCAAACTGTGAGAAGGTAAATATATGAAAGGGAACTAATGGAGTCAGATTTGTCTGCAGATTTCTTTGATGTTCTCTCTGGGCTGATAATACTCTGTCTCCAGTAAAACGAGAATTTATATCCTGACTTTAGGCAGAAAAGGGAAGGTAGAGAGAGCTTTTATTCTCTCAGAAAGATAAAAGCAAAACAAAAGCCATCTAAAGCAATCTTCCCCAATTTTAATGTGCTGATGAGTTACCTGGGGATCTTGTTAAAATGCAAATTCGGACTCAGTAGGTAGGGATGGGGCCTGAGAAACTGTATTTCGAACCCTCCCATTTGCTGCTTTATACTCGCCTTCAGCTCAAAATAATTTTTATGTCAAAGAGGCATATTTTGGGGTGACATCTTCTAGTTTCTTTCACGTGGTAAACAGGATTTTGAATATTTGATTAATTAAAGATTTGGGGATGAGGGGATTATACTGGATTATCTGTGTTGGCCTAATGTAATCACAATGGTTCTGGTCCATATAAGAGGGAGGCAGGAGGATTAGAATCAGAAGGATATGTGGCAACAGAAAAAAGGGCTCAGCATCAGAGCGAGAGATTTGAAGATACTGTGCTACTGACTTTAGGATGGAGGAAGCAGCCAGGAGCCGGGGAATGTAGGTGGCCTCTAGAAGTTAGTTAGGAAAGGCATGGAAATGAATGATCCCCTAATAGCCTCTGTGGGGAGCGTGGCCTTGCCAGCAAAAATTTTTTAAAACACTTGTAGCACTTGATTTCACTCCAATGAGATCCATTTCAGACTTTTGATCTCTTTAATTGTATGTTATTAAATTTGTGCTGTAATTTGTGGTAATTTGTTAGAGCAGCAACAGGAAACTAAAGCAGGAGTGTCTGGTACTGTAGAAAGAATACCAGTACCCTAAAGATTTGAGTTCATTTTCTGCCTTCTGCCACTTACTGGTGAAGGACATTTAGGCAAGACACCAAGGTTACAGGCTCAGCTGCCTTTTCTGTGAAATGAAACCAATACAACTCATGTATTGAGGACAGGCCTAGGTTGATGGCCTCACCCTCTTCCCAGAGGCAGTCCCAGCCATAGCCTTGATCTGGGCTGACCATACATATCATTTTAAACAGGACACTACCACGTTTTTCATAGTTCCTGACTGTCCTGTCATTTTAATATAAATGGCAATTTTGTCCCATTAAAAAAAATTTTTTTTGTAAAAAACTGAAAGTGAGTTTTATTTATCATAAGGCTCTATGCCAATCAATGCATGCAGTAAAAGTACTAGTGTGATGAAAGAGGGCGTTCCTTATACTTTATCCAGTCAGGGCCAGACTTCTTGAGCTAGTGACCATCAGATGTCACCCCCTTTTGTCTGCAGCAGTGGGGAATTCAAGAGGCTGTCACTAAGCCCCATTCAGTGTGTAGGAGCCAGGAGGGTCTCGCTCCACACAAACTACTGAACAGGCTCACCTGGGTGTTTGTTTCCATCAGGTTAAAAGTGAGGGATGCAGTGATTGTTTGTCTTACTGTTATTTCTACCATCATTCTGCCCATAGAGTTTCTTTCTGCCCAACTTCCAGCTTGATTCAGACTTTTCAGACTCATATTTTGGTTCAACACCACAGGCTGTTAGCTTTTAAAAAAATTTTTATTACAAGGAACTCTCCAGTGGGCATTAGCACATGTTGGCTTGCGATAGCTGTCAGGGTGTTCACTCCTTTGTTTTTTCTTTTTGGTGTATGCATATGATTTTTTGTAGTCTGGCCACTGCAGTCTTACATTAGAGTGTTCAGTGTGGTATGCCATACAGATTTGTTTACTGCTCATGTGCTATTTTATAAGTACTTTATTGATATATGCATTATTTATGAGTGTATTTTTGTGTTTTACATACAATAAATTAGTGTTATTCATTTGCATGCCTTTCCATGTTCTTTTGCAGTGAGTTTAGGTTGTTTTTTTAGGTCTTTTATAGCCTCAGTGACCACAAAAGGAGCTGTGGTTATTTTGTTATATTGTGGTCTTATTATTATTTTTTCACTTGTGGATGTGTCATTTTTTTAAATTTTTGACCTTAGCACAGTTTCCTTTATATATTGTAGAACCAGGCTTCTTTTTGAGAAAAAACATCACTAGTAAGAGAGGGTTTGTTAGAGTAGATGTGGGTTTGTGACTGCCAAGTTTGCCCAATTACAGTAGATTTATCACTAAAAGTTGGACTTGTTGATGGAGTCCTATAGTAGTATTCAGTGTTAGATACAAGTTTTTCCACCATACATCTATCTGTGCATTTTCTCTTTAGGTGACTGAATGTTCAAGAAATTTCTGTGCATAGTTTACTC
>PVKE010009624.1:0-44353 GCA_004027555.1 Craseonycteris thonglongyai | reverse complement strand
GAACCATATGCTGAACTGGGAGCTCCCCCAGTTCAGTTCTCTCTCTGTCTCTGTATCTCTCTCTCTCTCTCTCTCTCTCTCTCTCTCTCTCTGTCAAAAATAAATAAAATAAATAAATATACATTTAAAAAAAAATGCTTTAAAAACTTGATTTGCTAAATTGACTATGACTTTTGACTGTAACGACGGTTCTTTAACACATATATGTTTGCTATGTTATCCTTGTCCATGAAATTTTAATAATTACATAGATTAATAATATTTTTGACTTAATTTTTATTGGGTTCTCAGAAGAAAACAGCTTCTATATTGAGTAGCACAATTATTTTTTTTAAACCATTAAACTTTCCTCCCATCAAGCATCATAGTTCATGTATGTTATTATTTAGTTATTTTACATTCATGATTGTGGGGAGCACACCAAATATAACAGCACTTCAACAAATAATTATGGATGAATGAAATTAATTTAGAAATAAAAATAATCAAGGACCATATGATTTCACTTATATGTGAAATATAAAACTTAGAGTAACAAAGAAATAAAATCTCATGGGCATAGCCAATAGTTTAGTGGTCACCTGACTGTAGGGGGTATAAGGGTGAAGGGAAAGGGTGATGGCATCAAATATATGGTGATGGAAAAGGAACTGACTCTGGGTGGTAAACATATAATTCAATATTCAGAAGATGGTAATGTAGATTTGTACACCCTAAACCTATGTAATTTTTACCAGCCAATATCACCCCAAATAAATTTAACTATTAAGAAAAGAAATATATAAGTAAATAAATAAATAAACATATTTTGGCATCAGAAAAAAAAATGAGTTAAAACAATTTTTGCCAGTGTATATTCCCTAAAATTCTAATTTAATCAATGAATAATTATAACTAATTAGGGTACTACAGCCTTTTTAGTGTGAATTAAATATAGCGCTAAAATAAAATCATTACATAAAGGGTCTCCCAAAATTCACGCAAGAAGTAATTTTGATAGAAAACACAGGTTTATAATTAAAAATTGTAAATTTTCATTGCTCAACAATAAAAAACGCATTGTTCTTTCGTGTAGTGCTCTATTTTTAATAACCCTGAACTGTCAGCTGTCATGCTGTCTTTGTTTTTTCATTGGCAACACTTTACCTCACAAATGACGCAAAATTCAAATCTTGCATGAATTTTGGGATACCCTTTATATAGTAGAAGTTGCAGGGTTTGAAGAGATATTTTTATCCCCATATATTCCCCATGTTAATGGAAGCATTATTCACTATAATCAAGAGATGGAAGCAATCCAAGCATCCATGGATTGATAAAAGGATAAACAAATGTTATTCAGCCCTAAAATAGATGTTAATTGAGAAATGATACAAAATAGATGAAACTTGGGGGAAAAAATGCTAAGTGAATTAATTGGTCACACACACACACACACACACACACACACACACACAAAAGTATTATACCATCTCACTTATATGAGGTATCCAGAGTAGTCAAATTAATAGAAACAGAATGTAGAATGGTGGTTGCCAGGGTTAAGGGGGAGGGCAAAATAAGGAGTTGTTTAATGAATATGATTTCAGTTTTGCAAAATGAAAAAAATTTGGAGATTAATTGCACAATGATATGAATATACTTAGCAATGCTGAACTGAACACTAATAGTTCAGATGTTCAATTTTATGTTCTGTGTTTTCTACCACAGTTTAAAATATGAAAGAATGAGAATCCATGAATTTAAAAGGATAGAAGTATTAATTGTGTTTAAGTTTAAACCACTTTAATTAAATGTATTCATACTCTTAAAAATATTTAATTTTTTCCAGAATTTGGCAATGTCAACTTCTCGCTATCAATTCTTACTGAAATCTAAATTAATTTCTGAGGTATTCATGGTTTAAATTATTTTTCAGTTATATTTTCACCAGTATGTATTAACTTTAAAAGATCCCTTAAACATAGTCTATGGTAATGTTCTATGATTTTATTGAGAATGATTTTAAATTTTCCAAAATATTAAGAACAGAATATTAAAAATTTATTATAATAAAAAGTAATATTAAAGCACAAAAGAAATAGTTTGGGTTTTTTTAGATTTATTTTTTATTGTTTTTGACAGAGAGAGAGAGAGAGAGAGAGAGAGAGAGAGAGAGAGAGAGAGAGAGAGAGAGAGAGAGAACTGAACTGGGGGAATTTCCCAGTTCAGCATATGGGTCTGCATGGGCTGGGGCCAGAATTCGATCCTTGGTCCCCGGTGCTGCAAAGTGAGTGCTTAACCCCTAAGCCATGCCGACTTCCCCTCAAAAATATAGTTTAATTAACATGTACATTTAAACATTTAAAATATATATTTTAATTTATGCATTTATTTTATTGTTTTGAGAGAGAAACACAGAGACATAGAGAGAGGGGAGGGCCCAGAGCAGTCTCCATAGTTGTATGTAACCAGGCTTCAACTTGGTTTCTTTTCACACATGTGGGTGGGGGCCATGCAGAATAGGAACCGGGCCGGGGGTGGGGAGGGCTCCCACATGGGAAGCTTGCCCTGACAAGAACCGAAATGGGGCCAAACCCCAGTTTAGCACATGGGTCCACTTGGGCTAGGGGGCCAGTATTCAATTCTTTTTTTTTTTTTTAAATATTTATTTATTTACTTATTTATTTTGACAGAGAGAGAGAGAGATACAGAGACAGAGAGAGAACTGAATTGGGGGAGCTCCCAATTCAGCATATGGTTCCGCACGGGCCCGGAGCCGGGATTCCCCTAAAAATAATTTTTATAACATTTGATATCAGTGCACAGTTTTCTCAGCAAATTAAAGAATATACTATATTTATAAAATCTAAGATTTACTTAATATATAACTCTAGATAATTAATGTAATGTGTTGAGAGTACTCTTAAAAGCTAAAGGCTAAATTTCTGAAAACAGTCACCTGGAAAGCTCGTCCAATTATGAATATATGTGATAAAATATGTTGAATGAGAGCTAACATAAACAACTTTTTAGTTGTTAAACTTGCTCAAAATTTTTTTATATTAATAGTTGTGATTAAATGGGTCATGTAACATTTATTCATCTGACAAATACATACATTTTATTTAGCTATAATGTAACTCAATGGAATTGAAGAAAGTACTGCATAATGCTTTCAGAATATTTTTCTTACACAGGGGAACCAAAAATGCCTGAATAATATGACATATATTAAGTAAAAAATAATGACTAATATTTAGAACATTTGAAAACTAATTTGAATTAATTTAAAAAAATAAATTTTGAAATTTTTCTTTTGCAATTGCCATCTCTTTAGAAAGACAACTGAAAAAGATTAAGTAATCAAGTGCCTTCAATATTTTAACAATGATACTTATGTTTTTCACAATAACCTTCTCTATATAATATGGCCTTTATGGAAAAGCCAATCATTAGAATGAAAGATAATATTTAGCAACAACTAATTAAAAGCTTTATGCAATTATTTCATAATTGTGATGATACATTTAAATTATTAAGAAAGTTGTAGGAAAGTTTTATAGAAAAAAACATTGCTACACACATTAAATATGTATTTCTTCCACAATTGCTACCAAATAATAAAACAGTTTTATAAGTTTTATATCCACAATTAAATAGAATTATTCAGATTAGTAAACCAGAATATGCCTAGTTAAAATAAGGAGCAGTTAAAATGTAAAATGTCTTGGTTGTTTTTATTACAAATAGGAAAGAGATAAAAATTTGTTACTATGAATCTGATTCCTTGAAGATTTGGGAATGTACAGAGTAAGAAGGTCAAATTAGCCATCCCAATGGCCAGGTCAATCAGAAAAAATATTTAAGATAATCACTAGTTGATGAAGTGTTCACTGTAAGCCAGGTACTGTTCTAATTACTTTACACAAAGTGGCTCTTTTAACTCTTGCAACTCTATGACAGGTATTTTCTTTGCAGTCCCATTTTACAGATAAAAATATTAGGTCTCTCAGAAACTAATTAAATAACCCAAGGTCAGATAGTAAATGGAAGATCTAATATTTGAACTTCAGACTGTTTTTGTTATGCAAATCCTTAACTAATATCCTACACTACCTCTAATAATGACCTTTTACACCACCTTTGCTAGAAAACATGTGGATATTTTCTCTAAATTTATAATGAAAGATTGTTTATCTGTAGCTCTATGATGCCTTGATATTTTCAAGTTTGCCAGGGGAAGAAAAGACAAAGAAGAGAAAAATCCACTACATAACAGCATGTCTATCTCATAATGAGAATAACTGATCAACATTTGTCAAACAACTGTGTTATTTGAAGAAAGATTTTTAACACTGCATAACCAACTAATAAAAAAAGATAAAAAATACCTGGTCTAAGATATTCTTCAAAATAAAATACCTAAGAAATTGATGCAATATTTTAGTGTTTTCCATTACCTATTACTATGTAACAAATAACCCCAAAACTTAATGGTTTAGAATAACAAATTTATTATTCCATAATTTCTGTGAGTCAGGTATCTTGGCATAGAAAGAGTAAAGCATGAATCATATATAAATAAATATCTAAATTGTCAGCTACAATAAATATAAATCAATTCAATTTTGTACGTGAACGACAAAGTCCCAATAATAATAAACCAAGAAGATAACTTCTTCAATTTGTTGTTAAGAATAAACCCACTTTAAAAGCCTGAGTAGGGAAAGCTGGGATGGCTCAGCAGGTTAAGCTCTCGCTTTGAAGCCACGGGGACTGAGGATCAAATCCCGGCCACGGCCCATATGGACCCACATGCTGAACTGGGGTGTGCCCCAGTTCAGTTCTTGCTGGGACCTATGTGAGAGGCTCCCGGCCCAGTTCCTGCCCCACGCAACCCTGTGCTCGCCTGTGGAGTGAAACTATATGGAAAACTAATGCTGTCAACTATGGAGACTGCTCTGGGCCCTCCCCCTTCTCTCTGTCTCTCTCTGTCTCTGTTTCTCTCTGTCAAAAATCAATAACATAAATCTTAAAAATAAATAAATAAATAAAAGCCTGAGTAAAAGGAAAGAATAAATACAGTAAGACAGTAAAATATTACATTACATATACATTAATTGATATGTACTAATATCCAAAAATATAGTATTGAGTAAAAAATCATTGAGTAATATACACAGGATGATTCCAGTTTACAAAACCTAAGACGTCTTATAAGTAAGCAATACATTCTTCAGAAATATACAGAATCAAGGAAAGGAATCAATGAATGAATAAAGATAAACCTAGTACAGCCTCAAAATTAAAAGTTTTACCAAACCAATTTTAAATCAATCGATTAAAGAAATGCAGTGCTAAATCACAGAAGGCTAGTGTGCAAATATATATTCAAAAGAAATAAATTTTTAGGGATTCTGGCATAGCTCAGCAGGTTGAGCACTTGTCTTGCAATAGCAAGGTCTGGAGTTTGATTCTCATCCACTGCCTGTGCATACACCATACGCTGAACTGCAGCACAACTTATAACTGCCAATTCAGTTCCAACCCTGCATGGCCCTGCATCCACCTGTGTGGAATGAAAACATATCACAACTAAAGATGTACGACAATGGCAACTGCTCTGGGCCTTTCCTACTTCTCTGCTCCCCGCCACCCTCTCTCTCTCTCTCACCTTTTCTCAAAACAATAAAAATAAATAAGGGGAAGCCTGGATGGCTCAGTGGGTTAAGCGCTCACTTTACAGCGCCGGGGACCAAGGATCGAATCCCAGTCCTGGCCCGTGTGTACCCTTATGCTGAACTGGGGAGTTCCCCTAGTTCAGTTCTCTCTCTGTCTCTGTATCTCTCTCTCTCTGTCTCTCTCTCTGTCAAAAAACAATTAAATAAATAAATAAATCTAAAAAATAATAATAATAAATAAATAAAATTAATTAATTAATTAAAAAGAAAGAAAGAAGTTTTCAGAGCTTAATACTGAGCAAGGAAGTGAAAGTATATTTGGCAAGCACAAACCATTGTAAAGATACATACCTCTCTGGAGTATAGCTGCTTCATCAAAACTTTATTATTACATTATATAACACTGTAGCTTCATTTTCTGATTCTAAGTCTACAAAACAAAATTCTAATATAACATTAAAAAATGTGTTAGCATACCTAAACATTGTCATGTAACCACATTTAAACTACTAATGACATATTTCATCTACTTGTTTTTCCCTGTATGTTTTTATCTTATTTTTTTAATATTCTCACTCTCTCATGTTTAGACAGATATTTATAGTCCACATATTTCAGTTTATTACACATAATATTTTTATCTTTTTTTTTTTTGACAAAGCTATAATTTTAAATTGTTCCTATTCTGTTTTTCACTCTACACACAAAGATTAGGAGATCTATTTATGATCACCACAATATCTGACTTTATTTAATAAGATTTTAGGTTGTGTCACCTCCTTAATATGATGAAAATTTTTAAATATTTCTGATAAGCAGTCCAAAATATGTCACTTTCTAAGAATGTTATTTTATCTATTAAATACTTTTGTTAAATTTAATATGCGATTCGTAATTTTATTATTGCATTTCACATTGACATCTGCAATCATAGTAGCTTACATTTATAAATGCATTATATCTATTCTTTTTTTTTCATTGTTAAATTTAATGGGGTATATATATTCTTATATCGATTAAATTTTTAAAATAGGTGCATTTAAAATCAAAGATATTATTCAAATGTGGTCATAATAAAACTTGTTAACTATTAAGAATTAAATTAAGATTACTACCATATAATATTATCATTATAAAAGTATCATTAAAATGAATTGCTTTAAGATATAATCCTTAATTTTTGTTTTGTTTTTATTATAACTTATCCTGTGCAAAAATCACAGGACCATAGAACATTGAGCAGACAGCAATGCTAAAATGCTGCCTGACAATTTTTATTAAGCTAAGGTTGACTGTTTCAGAGTTAGTTTGATAAAAGGCCGTTACTTGGGGAAGCCAGGATAGGGCTCAGTGAGTTAAGTGCTCACTTTGCAGCTCCGGGGACCAAGGATTGAATCCCAGCACCGGCCCTTGCAGACCCATATGCTGAACTGGGGAGTGCCCCCAGTTCGGTTCTTGCTGGGGTGAGACCCTGGCCCAGTTCCTGCCCAGTGCAGCCCCACGCCCACCTGTGGAATAAAACTATGTGGAAAAACCAATTACCAGTATGTGCAACTATGGAGACTGTTCTGGGCCCTCCCCCTTATCTCTGTCTCTGTCTCTGTATCTCTCTTTCTCTCTCTCTGTCAAAAACAATAAAAATAAATCTTAAAAAAAAATGCTGTTACTTTTGGATTTCATAGATATAAAGAACTGTATCTCATTCAATAGCACTAGAGACCAGTCTCTATCCAAACAATTACTTGCTCTTCATCCAAGGATGTGTTAAATCCTTCACTACAGTAACAGAGCAACATCTGCAATATTCAAACCACTACACTTTCAAGTTCCTTTATTACTTTAAGTATCATTGTCCTCTTACTATTTTAATGGCAAGTTAAAGTCTCTATTAAAATTTTTCCCACCCACTATTCTATGTGGTTCTAATACTTCAGGCCTCGAGATTCTATTAGTTGATTAAAAAAGTATAATAGAAATGAGAAAAGTAAAGAAGCATTTTTATGACTCATTGTTTAAAAAAAATTATTTTTCCTTGCCTTGTTTTTTTGTTGTTTATTTAATTACAACAAATTTAGGAGAAAAAACATTTGAATTTTTATTTTCTTTCATTTCAAACATTTACATAAATATCTTTATTTTTATTTTTTTTCTTTTCTAACCCTAACCCTAACCCTAACCCTAACCCTAACATAAATATCTTTAAATGCTTATTAAAAACTTTTAATTTAGTTTAACTTACTTTCTATCCTTGTCACCTTTTTCATGTAACACTAGATATGTGCTTCTACAGTGAAACACAGTCAGGATCCAGAGCTACACTTCATAGAAAGAAAAAATGTAATCATTACTAAGATAATATTTATGATCTCATATATGTTCTTGAATAAGTGTTATCTGTTCTGGGGATCACACAAAAATATCTGTCAGTCTCAAATTTACAAAATAAATTGGTATATTGTAAAGTGTGTTTAGAATAAATGTGATACACCACGCATTTAAATTATTTTGAATAGAGTCCTACAACAGAAAACTCAGCAAGTTATAAATTATATATCAAAAATTGAATTGTGGTAGAAGTATAGAAACCCAGGATCACTAGATGTGAGAGAACAAAATTATGCCCTTGTGGTTTTGCTGTTTATTTGCAAGTCCCAATAATATTATCTTGGGAGGCAAAAAGTTTCAAGCTGGTTTGGAAAATTCATCAATAGTGTTTTATGCCATATAGCACTTCCTATTTTGTAATGCCACTACTTATGTGTGTAATATAACTTCCTTTCAAAGTAAAGCCCATGCTTGCAATCACTACAAAAATTCAAAAAAAGAAAATTTTTTTAAAGACAATCTACTTCTCAAACATAGTTTGTTAAATTTGCCTCCCTGACCTATCTGTAACCTATCTGAATAGTCAGTATATACTTGATGTTTGAATCTTTCATTTTTCACTTACATACTTAGTCATATTTCAGGAGGCACTTCGCCTTGCTGAGCCTAGGTGTCCTCTACTATAAAGACATACTTATTTGTAATATAATAACATATGGTAATAGCTCTTTTCTCAAGAAAAATGGCATATCAGCAATCATAACAGACATAAATATAAAAGAGCCTATGGTGTCAGATAAAAGCAAATAATAAATTAACAGATTAAAGTTAAGTCCATGTGTGCTCACTACACTCTCTGAGGTCTAGTAGGTTATACCCAGACCAAACCAGAAAGTTATACGGTAGATTAAAAAGAAATTTTTGATAATGAGATGAGCATTGAAGTCTTTAACTTGATCATATAATAGATATATTGATAAAGTGCTCCTTTGAGATTACATGCTATAACTAATTAGAAATCAGAAATAAATGTATCACCAACCAATGTACCTGATAAGAATAAAAGAATGAATTAGCTGAAGGCATAATTTTGGAATATAATGAGACTCAGTCTCCCACAAAGAAGTATTTAAGGGGTGAATTGGAGCAATAAGCCTTCATTGTCACTTAATAATGTGTGCCCAAGGAACCTATTTGATATTGGAGATGAGAAGGTAAAGTACTATCTGCTATTCTTGGCATAGGTTCAGATGGGGAGTAGCTCAGACAGAAATTCTGAGGTTTATGTCTTTCTTTCCTGCAATCATGTGTTAATTAACAGACACATTTAGTTTTACCCAAATAAAATAACACTCCAAATACTTTTTCTGTCTTCTGAAGAGTTTTTGAGGGGAAAAAAGCATTTATTAATACCAGCAAGACTGCATTTAGTTTATTATCTCTAAATAGACTAGGTTACCATCTACACTTTTATATCTCCTTATAAACACAGGGTGAGTATGATGTTCCTAACTCTTAATTTCAACTCTCCCCTTATATTCAAAATGGTCAGAATTAATGGCCAGAATTAATACCTTCTCAATATTTACAGATGTTGTCCTGTAGGTTTATAGCCCTCTCTCATTATGACTTGGTGGCGAGCCACATGACTTGCTTTGGTCAGAGGTGTAAACAAACATCATAAAAAAAGAGGTTTGCAAACAGATTTATTTAAGCAAAAAAAGAAAAGTTATTACTTAACAATAAAAAAACATACAAAAGTAAAAACAACATTGTAAAAGTTAATACCTGTTTTTCTTAAATTATTTCCCCCAAAAATTGAAGAAGAAGGAACACTTCCAAAGTTATTTTACAAGGACAGCTTTATCCTGATACCAAAACCACACAATATGTAATATTAGCCAATTATATTTAACAATATGTTAAAATGATCATACATCACAGTCAAAACTGATTTATTCCAGGAGGACAAAAATGGTTTAACTGGGAAAGCCGGGATTGGTCAGTGGGTTAAGCGCTTGCATTGAAACCCCGAGGACCGAGGATTGAATCCTGGCTCCGGCTCAGGTGGACCCACATGCTGAACTGGGGTGTGCTTCCCGAATGCAGTGAGGCCCCCCAGTTCAGTTCAAAAAAAAAAAAAAAAGATTCTAGAAATAAAAAACAAAAACACAATGGTTTAACTTCAGCAAATTAATCAAAGCAATACACTACATTAATAAAACAAAAGAAAAATTATGTGATTATTCAATAAATGAAAAAAAAAACTTGACAAAATTTAATATACGTTTATGATAAATACTCTCAAGAAAGTGGGTATAAGAGAAATATATCTCAACATAATAAAGGCCGTGTATGACAAACATACAGCTGACATCATAGCCCAAGGTTAAAAACTGAAAGCTTTTCCTCTAAGATCAGAAAAAAGACTAGGATGCTCATTTTTACCACTTTTATTTGACATAGTATTGTAAGTCCTATCCACAGATGTTGGCAAGAAAAATAAGTATTTTTTTTCTAAAATTGGAAAGAAGTGAAAGTGCTATCATTTGCAGATTACGATATATATATATATATATATGTATATATATATATATATATATATATATCCTAAAGATTACATCAAAAAATTATTTGAACCAATAAATAAATTCAGTAAAGTGGCAAGGTATAAAATTAATATACAAAAATTTGTTGAATTGCTATAAACTAATGACAAAATATGAGAAAGGGAAATTAAGAAAACAATTCCACTTATACTTAAAATAAAATATTTAAAATTAATTTGAACAAGTAGGTGAAAGATCTGATTCTGAAAACTACAAGCATTGATCTAAGAAATTAAAGAGGATACAAATAAATGGAAGGATATTCTGTGCTCGTGAATTGAAAAAATTAATATTATCAATATGGCTATATTACCTAAAGCAATCTACAGATTAAATATAATCTCTATCAAAATACCAATGGTATTTTTCACAGACCAGAATAAATTATACTAATATTTATAGAAAATCACAAAGACCTAAACTAGCCAAAGAAATACTGAGAAAGAACAAACTTGGAGGTATTTTTTTTCCCTGACTTCAAATTGTACAAGAAAGCTATATCATCAAAACAGTACAGTACCGGCACAAAAAAACAGATACATGGATCAATGGAACAGAATATAGTGCAAAAATAAACACACACAAATACAGTCAATCTAAGACATAGGAGGTAAGAATAAACAATGAAAAGAAATCTCTTCAATAAGTGGTGTAAAAAAATGAGAGCTACATGCAAAAGAATAAAACTGAACCAATATCCTATACCATATAAAAAAACCCAAAAAAACTCAAAATGGATTAAAGACTTGAATATAAGACCTGAAACCATAAAAATTCTAGAACAAAACACGAACAGTAAAATTTTTGACATCGGTTTTTACAGTATATTTTTCAACATGTCTCCTTAGGCAGGGATAACAAAAGCAGAAATAAATAATTGGAATGTCATCGAACTAAAGTACTTTTGCATGGCCAAGTATATCATTAAAATAAAAAAAATTGTAACTTGCATAATCAGGGAAAATATTTGCTGATCATAATTCTGATAGGTGGTTAATATCCAAAATAATATTTGTATAAAGAGCTCATAAAGCTAAATACCAAAATATAAACAATCTCATTAAAAATGAACAGAAAACCTAAATAGACATTTTACCAAAAAGGACATACAGACAGAAAACAGGAACACGAAAAGATATACAACACCATTAAAAATCAAAAGCACAATGAAGTATCACCTCACACTTGTTATAATGGCTATTATCAAAAAGATAACAAATAGCAAGTGTTGGTAAGAATGTGGGGAAAAAGAAATCCTCCTATATCATTATTGGGAACGTAAACTGGATTTAGCCATTAGGGAAAATACTACTCATGTGCAGATTTCTCAAAAACTTTAAAAATATATATGTATATGACCCAGAAATTCTATGTCTGTGTATTTATCCAAAGAAAACCAAAAAATAATTTGAAAAAAATATATGCACCCTTGCATATATGTTTATTGCAGCATTATTTACAACAGCCAATATAAGGTAGTGACCTAAGCATCCTCTGATAAATGGATAAAGAAGTGGTGGTGCGTATACATGATGGGATAGTACTCAGCTATACAGAAAGTAAAATCTTGCCATTTGCAATAGCATGAATGACACTTAAGGGTATTATGCTAAGTGAAAAATCAGAGGAAGGCAAATAACATGATTTTACTTATCTGTGGACTATAAAAAACAAATAAACAAACAAAATAAATAGACAAATATAACAAAAATGAACTGATGGATACAGAGAATAAACTGGTGGTTACCAGAGGGCCAAAGGGTAAGGGAATAAATAAAATAGGTGAAGGGAATTAGGGGGTCCAAATTTCTAGGTATTTATTTGGTAAAACTAATAGGTCATGAGAGTGTAACAAATAGCACAGAGAATATAGTCAATAACACTATAATAACTTTGTATGGTGACAGAAGATAACTAAACTTACGGTGAACACTTTGTAGTGCATGTAAATATTGAATGACTATGCTGTACACTTGAAATTAATATAACATTGTAAGCCAATTGCACTTTAATTTAAAAACTGACTTCCCTCGTATACAACTTGAGGCATCTGAGCTCTGAAAAAGTTCTGCTGCTTGTGAAGAGCATGGAGAATGCTGCTAAACAAATGTTAAATGATAGTGGTGTTCATGGCCTACTCTTCTCCCTAATGTTCCACAACTACCCTAGTGTTAACTACCCTGTTTAACTTTATAGAGTACCCTAAAAACTAATGATTCCTAAAGGTTAAGATTTTTCAGTGAATATAAAGTCATGAGTATTAGTTTCCTACTGTATCAATTCATGATCTATAATAAATTCCAGCTTAAGGGGAAGCCGGGATGGCTCAGTGGGTTAAGCACTCACTTTGCAGCCCCGGGGACTGAGGATCGAATTCCGGCCACAGCCTGTATGGACCCATATGCTGAACTGGGCAGTGCCCCCAGTTCAGTTCTCATCGGGATGAGACCCCGGCCCAGTTCCTGCCTTGTGCAGCCCTGCACCCACCTGTGGAATGAAACTGTGGAAAAACCAATGATGTGCAACTATGGAGACTGTTCTGGACCCTCCCCCCTCTCTCTGTCTCTGTATCTCTCTCTCTCTCTCTCTCTCTCTCTCTCTCTCTCTGTCAAAAACAATGAAAATAAATTTTTAAAAATAAATTCCAGCTTAAGCATTTTTCTTTACTCAATAGTAAGAAATGTTAAGAGATACCTATTTCTTGTCAAGGCCCTATCAATAAAATTTTAATGAAAAACAATCATGTCATTTCAAAGGTTAGGAGTAGGGTATCGGTGATTCTGCAGGGGCCACTCTCTCCTAAAGATTTATTTAAAATGTAAAAGAAGTGTACTTATAATTGATCATCTCAGAACTGTTAAATGATGTGCTCAAGATGATGAAGTCAATATGGTGCTACACAGTCTTTCCCTTGGGTCCCAAAACTCTTTTTTTCCATGACAGCATATTATAAACTCAAGTGTTCTTTATGGCTAAATACAATTTTAAAAATCATTTACAAATCTAAATTTGTGGTTGATTTATACTGGTGCAAAATTTCATTGATTAACTTGACTATGTTTTTAGAACTATAAGTTCTGCAATGAAGATTTCAAAAAAACAAGAATAATTTAATATCCCAATCTGACCAATTATCCCTTAAATAAGTGGAATTTTTGTTTTTGTTTTGCCTTGAATTTGAGTAACCTAAAACAAATTGCCCAATTTCTCTAAGAATCAAGGGTGTTTTATTTGTAATTTGAGATTAATAATGGTATGATTTCATACTTGTAAATTGAAGAATAGATAAAAAATACATGAAAAGTTAACATCATTGCCTGACTCCTAAAAAGTATTCAATAAATGACAGCTTTTACTCCTTTTATTGCTGTTACCATATTGACTTATCATCCAGGATAGTTGCAATGACACAAGTTTTTACTTTCAGTGTACTGTTTGTAGATACTCAAGATTTCTATAAATTAATCATCAGTAGAAAAATTTCTTCCTCAAAATTGAGTTATTTCCACCTCTTCTTTCTTTCACCAAACCCAGAAATTTGACTTGCATTACAAATATGTCTCATGTAAGATGTAAAGTGAAGTGCACTTTATTATTTAATAAGATACGTTATTAACCCTGAGGGAACACATAATATAATTTAAATTAGCAATGGGTAACAACTGTTATACACATTAGTTGATTTTGGAAGTAATACAGACTCAGACCAGGTATTTGAGAGTTGATATTAGGCCTGCTCTAGAATCTTCCTGCTGCATGACTTCTTCCATAGATCCATATACTTTTCGTAACTCTTAGCAAACATTGAGCCTGTCAACTCTTCAAAATAAAATATTAAAGGTACTTTCTTCCTACCCGTTCCCAAATTCTACTGCAGCCATCAGGCCCTCCAACACTGACATTTAGCAATTTACTTCCTTAGATGAAGACCTTAGTAATTGATCTCTGGGAATCCAATTCTCTCTTTTATTTATTGATCTTCCTTCTGTTTTGTTCTGAAATTTTCTTTCTGTTTATTAAAAAATAATAAATAGATAGTAGCCGTTAAAGAATTTCTATTTTTATTATTCCAAGTTAGAATTTCTAACATATAGAGTCCTTTTTCCATTTTTTGTTCAAAGTTACAATGTTTAAGCAAAACTTAGAAATGCTTAATTATCACAATGCTCAATTAATAATTAAGAGTTCTGAAAGATCATATAAGATATGTATACACTGGTGGTGCCCCCCCCCCAAAATATGCACATTTAAAGAGATGTTATCTGTGTATCACTTTTCAAAGTTAAATTGAATTATGGTAGCAATGTGTAGTATGCCATTCACTCAAAAGATGGCAGTAATTTGGGAAAGCCGGGATGGCTCAGTGGGTTAAGCACTCCCTTTGTAGCCCTGGGGACCAAGGATCAAATCCCAGCCCTGGCCCATGTGAACCCATATGCTGAACTGGGAAGTGTCCCCAGTTAGGTTCTCACCGGGGTGAGACCCCAGCCCAGTTCCTGCCCTGTGCAGCCCCACACCCACCTGTGGAATGTAACTATGTGGAAAAACCAGTGATGTGAAACTATAGAGACTGTTTGGGGCCCTCCCCCTTCTCTCTGTCTCTCTGTCTCTGTCTCTCTCTCTGTCAAAAACAATAAAAAAAAAATGATGACGGTAATCAAATTAATGCTAGCATCATCATGCGACAGGCAGGACAGTCAGAAAACAGCAGAAACATGGTTGGTGTTCAGGGAGCGCATGACCATTTTGAAGTAGTCACTGAAATTCAAGAATATTGTGGAAGTACAACAAAAATGGAGGCATGAATATGCAACAGAACCCCCAATAAACCTGACAACTGCATTCATTCATGATAAGTTTGAGATGAATGTAAAATTGAAACATCTTTTGCAGCGATACAAGCGGGCACTTCTGTCAATGTTGGTCAAGAGGTTGTTTGCTATAATCAGAAGTGTCTGACCCTGATGGCAATCACTTTGAACATCTCTCATAATTGCAGAAGTCAAATGTGACTTGTATTCACCTTTTGTTATTGGTATATATTGAGTATTACAATTTTAATGCAATGTTTTTCTTTCTTAAAATGTGTATACAGTGTTTGACACCCTCTGTATATAAGGGGAAACAAACACACACAAAAAATCCAGAATTTATTTATAAAAAATTATATATCTATAGTCAACAAGACAAGGAGTAACAAGTGCTGAGAAGCTGTGGAGAAAAAGGACCTGCTGGTGGGAATATAAATTGGTACAAACACTGTGGAAGGTAGTGCAGAGCTTTCTCAATGAATGAAGAACAGAATTACCATATGACCCAGCAATTCCTATTCTAGGTATCTACCCCCAAAACTTAAAAACCTTAGTTTGCAAGAATATATGTACCACAATGTTCATTGCAGCACTGTTCACAGTGGTCAAGTCATGGAAACAACCAAAGTGGCTTTTGATAGATGACTGGATAAAGTTGTGGTACATTTATTTACACAGGGAATACTCCTCAGCAATAAGAACAGATGAAATTCAGTCGTTTGTGACAATATGGATGGACATTGAGATCATCATATTAAGCCAGATAAGTCAGACTGAAAAAAATCTAGAACCATATGACATGACTTATAAGTGAAATATAAAACTGAAAGTAACAAAGAAATAAAAACTTATGGACATAGTCAGTAGTTTAGTGGTTACCTGAGGAAAAGGGAGGAGAGAGATCGGTGAGTAGGGAGGGGTTATCAAATATATGGTGATGGAAAAAGAGTTGATTCTGAGTGGAGAGAACATAATGTAATGCATAGATTATGTAATGTGGAATTGTACACCTGAAACTTACGTAATTTTTACCACCCAATGTCATCTGAATAAATTTAAAAATTAATAAAAAATTGCGTATTATTCTTAAATGTTTAAACTTTATTTATCTTCAAATTATTCTTTGTTTGATGTAATACATCTATCGAGACACTTTTTTCACTGCTCAAAACAGTTTTTGAACTTGTTGGTTTTGATGCCTTTTAGTGTTTTTGCTGTTTTATATTTTATCGCTTCCCATTTGCAAAACATTTTTGAGGAGTCTTTCCTTTCCTTTCCTCTTTCCTTTCCCCTTTCCTTTCCCTTCCCTTCCCTTCCCTTCCCTTCCCTTCCCTTCCCTTCCCTTTCCTTCCCTTCCCTTCTCTTTCCTTCCTTTCCTTTCCTTTCCTTTCCTTTCCTTTCCTTTTTTTTCTTTTTCATCTAAGAAAACAAAAAAGGTTGCTTGGGCAATATTGGGTGAATAAGGAGGGTGGTACTTGGGGGTCAAGTTGTTTTGAGTCAAAACCTGCTGAACACTCAGTGCAGTGTGGGCAGTTACCTTGTCATGCCACGTGTTGTTTGCATAAATCACCCATCATGAAATGGGCAAATGTGTTGAGTCTTCAAAATAATTCATGGATGCTGAACTCAGCTTCTCACAGCACCAGATGGTACACTGATTCAAATAGTTTTCCTAGAACACTCACCTAGTTGGGGAAGCCTGTATTACAAGGGGCCTACCCTTCAAAAGATAAAATCATTCCAGTTTTCATAAGGTCCCCCCTCATATATATTACATTTAAAATATATTATAATAAATGTATATGTTAATAAATATGCTAGTAAATTTACATACTTATATTACATCAAAGGACTATAAATATGTGTGTGTGCGTGCATGTATATATATATATATATATATATATATATATATTTCTGTTTCAGTTTTACTCAAATTTGAACTCAGAACTTGTTTCTTTTTTATGTCAAATTAACTATTATATTGAACTATCCTTCTATTTCAAAGCACACATTATTTTATATCATACCTAATTATTTTCCTAGTGGAGAACTAGCTTTTCTCATTTCATATACATAGATGTAGTTATACCCTGTACAGAAAACAAGTAGGACATTTTCCAAATTTTCAGATTATTTTCCAGATATTCTGACTCATGAAGTTAGTGAAGAACTTCGCTTCCAATTTACCTGAAAGTTATTATGTAATAGACTGTGTTTTCTTGTGGAGCTCTTGTTTTGTTTTGCCTTGGACTTCTTTGACAGTCTTCTTTAGCCTATGGCCTCTTTCTCAGAATAATGTCTTTAAACATTTTTCAGAAAAAAATATTATTTAAAATAACAAAAATTTTAAATAATGTACATTACAACAAACAAAATCAATTATAATTAAGTATGTTGATAAATTAGAAACATGCTATAATATTGTGATTTATAATAAATATATATTCACTTTTGTCTCAGTTTCTGGCACAGGGCTCCTAAAACCTTTGGAATTCCTTAAGATATAAGATCAACAAACAAAAGTGTCTATTGTTATATTAATAAGATTACTTTTAGATCTCTCTGCCCCTCTGCCTAAGGACAGGGGGCTGATTGCCAGGAGAACTATGTGATTAGAGGACTAAAATTTTCAGTCCCAACCCCTGTTCTGCAACTTCCAGGGAGAAGAGAGGCCATGGAAGTTGGCTAAATCACCAATGGTTAATGATTTAATAAATCATGATTATGTCATGACACCTCTATTGAAACCCAGAATGACAGTTTATAAAGTTTCTAGGTTGGTGCTGAGAGAATATTATGACTACAGAGGGCATGGAAGTTCCACACCCTTTTTTCATATCTGATTGTTTCCAAGTATGTATTTACAGTAAACTGATGATCTAGTATATAATATATTGTTTTGAATCCCCTGAGCCATCCTAGAAAATTAATAGAACCCAAAAATAGGATCATTGGGAATTTCTGGTGTATAGACTGTCAGTAGAAGCACAGATAAAAACCTGGGTTTGCAACTATTATAGCATTTAAAGTGAGAGGGGAGAAGGAGGGCAGGGAGTCATGTACACTGAACCCTTAACCTGAGGGTGATGATGCTTTCTCCATGTAGATAGTGTCAAACTCAGTTGAACCCAGCTGAATTGTAGGACACTGCTGGTATTCAAGAATTGCTTGATGGTATGTGTCCCACCTCACAATAGAATTTGGGACTCAGAATAACAAAAGATATAATATAGCTAAATATATGCATCCTGATTAATGTATTAAATAAAATTTTTATTAGTAGATCTAATAATTTTTGTAATTGCATAATGATAAGAATAAATAATAT
Source organism: Craseonycteris thonglongyai (assembly GCA_004027555.1). NCBI lineage: Eukaryota > Metazoa > Chordata > Mammalia > Chiroptera > Craseonycteridae > Craseonycteris > Craseonycteris thonglongyai. The sequence goes on along the minus strand of PVKE010009624.1, from coordinate 25,617 downwards.
TTAGAAATATTTGCAATTAATATAATGGGATGTAAAGATATCTGTGAGTTCTTCTAGTGAAAAAGTTATAGTCATCACTAATGTCACCACAACTGACATATATAATTGAAGAAAGTGTAAATTTTAGTTTTAGGTTAGTAGGAAAATTATATAGTTTAAAAAAAAAAAAAAAATATATATATATATATATATATATATATATATATGAATGTTACCCCAGGATTTTTTCTGTTATTTTTGGTTACCAGGTCTAGTGCTTCAGCCTTACAGGAGAGATTTTATTATTTTGCTATTATCCTTGCATAAAGGTTTTAAAGAGGTAGTTTTTCTCTTTCATTTTAATGCAAATATTATCATCTCTTGAGGTATACTGACATTTGGTGCAGCATGAATTTACTGTAAATAAATTTTAATTGAAATATCCATGATTGAATTACCTGAAGCGGTCTCATTCCCTCATGTTAATTTCCTATACACAATATTAAATATCTTCTATTGCAGTTTACTTTTAAATAATGGTAGGATAAAGTGAACCAGATGATACATCTTTACATTTTACAGATATAAAAGGGCATAAATTATTGTATAATTATCAAACATATATCTTATTTATATGTATTCATTTCTTGTTTTAGGCAAGTTAACTGCAATTAATGTAATTTTACAACTATCACAGAATGTCATTTTAATTTTTTTTATTAGCAGTAGAGAAGAATGATGTACTAATTGTTCTCACTATTATAACATTTAAAGTTTTATTTAAGTTTAGAGGACAGGAAAAGTCAACATTCATTACTAGATCAAAGTTAATGTTTCAGAAAGCAACATCAATAGCCTATCTTTGAATATGTTATAGAATAAAAACTTTGATTCGTTAAAATGTCATCCTTTAAGTCATAATCATACGTCTTAAACATTGCAACACAATAAATTTAAAACCTGAAATTTTATGCATGCAATATTATAACAACCTTAAAGAAGCTTTACAATGAATTTTTACCTTTGACTTTCTTTGACTCTAGTTTCTTATAATATACCTGGAATGTGTGATAACATAAAACTTTTAAGGACCCAAATTGGACAAAACTAATTTTTTTTTTTAAGATTTATTTTATTGATTTTTGACAGAGAGAAACAGAGACAGAGAGAGACAGAGAGAAGGGGGAGGGCTCAGAGCAATCTCCATAATTGAAATTAGTTTTCCATATAGTTTCACTCCACAGGTGGGCACAGGGCGGCGCAGGGCCGGAACTGGGCCGGGAACCTTCCACATAGGTCCCGGCAAGAACTGAACTGGGGGCATACCCCAGTTCAGCATGTGGGTCCACAAGGGCCGGGGCAGGGATTCGATCCTTGGTCCCCGGGGCTTCAAAGAGAGTGCTTAACCCGCTGAGCCATCCCAGCTTTCCCTAAAACTAATTTTCACAAAACCACAATGAAGTATGTGGACCTATTCTAGGCCCACAGACACTGTGCTTTTGCTGACATTTTTCTTCAGACGAAGCTGAGTATAAAAAAAAAATTTTCACATTTACATCGTGCTACTTATGCCTTCCAGTTCTAAATAAATAGTAAATTAAAAGCCACAGAAAAAAATATTTACTAATGAAAATATACCAAATAAGTAAAATATGTAATGGAGACAATAAAATGGGCACACAAAAAATAGGCTTGTTTGGTTCTAAGTAGTTTTGCTATGAACATCTCTGTTGAAATCAAATTTGCCCTAAGCATTTTTATCACTGGACGTAGGACAATTATGCCATAAAATATAAAATAATAAAAAATAAAAAAGCAACATTAAGGGGAAGCCAGGATGGCTCAGTGGGTTAAGTGCTCACTTTGCAGCACCGGGGACTGAGGATCGAGTCCCGGTCCCGGCCTGCACAGACCCATGTGCTAAGCTGGGGAGTTCCCCCAGGTCAGTTCTCTCTCTGTCTCTGTATCTCTCTCTCTCTTTCTCTCTGTCAAATAAAATAAAATAAAGTATAAAAAAAAAGATAATTAAAAAAAAAAAGCAACATTAAAAAGAACATAATCTAACATAAATTAATAATATTTAAAAAACACTTTATTATAGAAAACAAAACTACACTATCTTCAAAGTCATTCATGGTAGTCTACTTTTCTTTTATATATGTTGATTGTGTCCTTGTTTGGCATAACAGTTTTTTCTTTTTTCTTAAAATTATTTTTCAGAAAAAAAGAATCAGTTTCTACCTAAAGAATTAATAATTAAATCTTTTTAAAGACTACTGTAGGGGAAGCCGGGATGGCTCAGTGGGTTAAGCGCTCACTTTGCAGCACCAGGGACCAGGGATCGAACCCTGGCCCCAGCCCATGCAGAACCATATGCTGAACTGGGAGCTCCCCCAGTTCAGTTCTCGCTCTGTCTCTGTATCTCTCTCTCTCTCTCTCTCTGTCAAAAATAAATAAATAAATAAAAATATATATATATATCTTAAAAAATAATAATAATGGGGACTATTGTAAATTTCTTTTATATTTGCCATAATTTGGTTAACTTTTGGTTTTGATGGGTGGGAGACATAATGGTTCTGATGGAACAATTTGCAAAAACTGATAAGTCATCATTTTATAGCATGTAGTAATATTTACATAATATAAAAATGGGGGTACTGTGAAAACTTTGGCAATGGAGAAATAAAACCAAACTGACAACTAGCTTAAATACATTTAGTGTGAGTATGCTAAAAGCAGTTCATAACAGGGAAGTTAAACAAAATTGTCAAACAGTTGTTTCATTTGTTATGACAAAATTGACTAATGGCCAGTTAGTTGTGTGGCAAAAATGTATGCAGTGAAAATGCTATAACAAAGATGTTTACAAAAAAACTCCAGAACACGGGCCAAATTTTTACATACAATAATTCATATTGAGTATTCAGTAGCAATTTTGTAGTTACTTGCCACTTATAAAACGAGTTTATAAAAGTGAAGAGAGGCAAAGATTATTATTATCTGTGTATTAGTTATTATGTGCTATTTGAACCTTATCAATGTCTTTTCAGACCACATTATGACAAACTAAATAGAGGATTAACTTAGTTTGAGAAGAAATGATATATGAACTTTTTTCCATGTAAATGCAAGCTATTTTTGACATTATTTAGTTATTTTTAAGATTTATTTTGTTTGAGAGAAGGTGGGAGAGAGAGAGAGAGAGAGAAGCAGGGAAGGCTCAGAACAGTCTCCATAGTTGTACATCATCAGTTGTGACAGTTTTATTTCACATAGGTGGATGTGTGACAGCCTATATGTGTGTGGGGCCTCTCCACATGGGAGACAATAACCTTCGCTGCCATCCTGGTGGTTACAAACTGCACTGCAATTCAGCATATGGGTTTGTATGGGTCAGGGCCAGGACTCAATCCTCAGACCTCATGGTTGCAAGGCAAGTGCTCAACCTGCTGAGCTACCCTAGCATCCTTTGACATTATTTATTGGTTGAGATACAAACAAATAAACAAACAAAAACACCATAGATTACTAAATGTGTTACTAGATCCACAGGCTATGTTCATCTATTTTAGTAAAGATACTAAGAGAGCAGCTATTTGGGGGCTACCTCTTATTTAAGTGGCACTTACTATTCTAGTAGAAGTAGTCTACCATTAGTATTTACCTTTAGCTACCATGAAGCTTCTGGAACTGCTGCTTGCAGATATCTCCTGGTTGTCACTCACCTTTGAAGAATGCTGCCTCACCATTAGTCACAACCACTTACCAGAACAGTCCACATCCAAAGATTTATTAACATAACAGTAAAATATTTGGCGCTCTTGCTCCAATTTGGGCAAATGTGAAGAGCAATTTATGTATCAGATTTTTCTGTGGGCTTGCTCAAATATCCCTTTAGGATTCAAAGAAACTGAACTTCTTTGTTTGCTCAACAAATTCTCCTTCTCATCATTTCCTAAGACATTAATCCTAGAACTACTTCATAATATTCCTCTTACATAGCTATTCCATGCACAGTGAAATTAGGACTTCAAAATAAAAATTTCAGTGAGAAAGAGGTGAAACATTTGAATATTGTTCAAAGGATAATGTCCACTTTTAAAGACTTGGTCTTGCCAAACTTGGGTAAATGTTTCTCCTTTTTGAAGAAACAAAAGTATCAGGTTATTAGTGCTGATGTCATTAATATTTTTTACCACAAAACAAAGTCTCCTTTCTTTGAGACTATGATTACCAATAACTCTTCTGATTTTAATTTATTTTCTTAAGTGGATTTATTTTTAAGGAGAGATTTTACTCACTAGAAAATATGAAAAAATAATTTCATAAGCAGTTTTTTTGTAATTATAAATTAATAAATTGCTTTCTAGTTATTCATAAGTTTACTATGAGGTTGGTTAATTGCAAGAAGAATTATTACATTAACAAACATTTTTTTGCTATGTGCCATGAACTATTCTAGGTGCTTTACGTAAGTTATTTTAGTTATTCCTCACAAAAATTCTCATGAAAACAAAACCCTCAAAAATGCTATAATAATCCCTGTTTTACAAAAATAGGTTGATAAAGGTTCAGTGATTTTTTTAAAAAAACCACCACAGGGCTAAAAAGCAAAATCAACTCTCAAACTCAAGTCCATAGCTTGCCCAAATTCACACAAAAAACTAAACTTGGCATACCCAATAGTTGGGTGATTGTCTGAGGGAGAGGGGGGAGGAGGGAGGGAGAGTGGGAGGGGAGGTGGAAGTGGGCACCAGCATTATGGACACAATAGTTTGGTGGTTACCTAGGGAGGGGGGAGGAGGGGGGAGAGAGAGTTGGGGGGGGGAGGTGGGAGTGGACACCAGATATATGGTGATGAAAGGGGAGCTGATTCTGGGTGGTGGGCACATAAGGCGGTGCAAAGGTAATGTGATGTGGACTTGTACATCGGAAACTATCTAATTGTTACCAATCAATGTCACTGCAATAAATTTAACAATAAAAAAAATAAGTCCGAGAAAGACAAATACTGTATGTATGTCACTTACATGTGGAATTAAAAAAAAAAGCTGAACTCATAGAAAGAAAAAAAAAAGAACTAAACTTGATGCGAATGCAACCTTGTTAAACTTCTTTGTAGACAGGAATACCTGCATAGCTCAACAGGTTGAATACTTGCCTTGCAACTGCGAGGTTTAGGGATCAAATCCTGGCCCATGCAGATCCATACACTGAATTGTGGCACTGCTGGTAACCACCCTACCCTGCGGTGAATGGTCTTACCTCCCACGCAGGCATCCCCGCAGTTTGTTTCCCATCCGGCACAGCCCCACATCCACCTGTGTGTAATGAATGAAACTATGTCACAACTAATGATGTATAACTATGAAGATTGGTATGAGCTCTCCCTCCTTATCTCTATCTCTCTGTCTTTCTCTATCTTGCTCTCTCTTTCTCTTATGTCTCTCAAACAATAAAATAAATCTTAAAAATAAAAACTCTGTAGACAAAACAAACAAACAAATAAACAAAATAAAAATCATCAAAATGTTCCTGGCAATGACTGAAATTTATACATACCCAATATTTATTTTTAGTAAAAATTAAACTATATCTTTACATTAGAGACAGTACATGTCATCAAATCTTTGTAAACTTGTTTCAGGTTGTAATTATCTGATCTGATAAATTGAGAATAGCTAGTAGTTCTTTAAACACACACATGCACACATACTTTACTTTTGTATTACATGTGTCCTCTATTGCTTGCTTTAGAAGTCTAAAAAAGAAAGAAAGGGGCATAAATAAAAAATTAATAATAATAACCTATGTAACATAAATACTTCACATCTAAGAGGCACTAATATTAGCATTTTAGTATGTTTATCCAGTTAATACAATAAATCTACCAAATATTTCTATTCTTATTTTCATATCACAAATAGTATAATTGAGGTATGGAAATGGTAAATAAATCACCATTGATTGCAAACTTACTGTATGGAAAACCAAAAGAGGAAATTGGGTTTCTAGGAACCAGCCTGGATGAACAAAGTCGCTGAGTTCAAGCGGTGGGAGTTAAAGACAGACCAAATGGCCAGCCGACTGTCCTCAATAGGAGCAGCCCCAAATAGTTTTATTGCTTGCCTTATATAGCAAAAGTTTACATCATCACAAGGAACAGGGAGGGAAAAACTAAGATATTTTAAAGTACAAGACAGGTTACTCTTTACCTAAGAAATATAGCGTAAGCAGATGATTCTCAGGAACAAGCAGACCCCTTCCCATACATTCTTGTCTACCCCCACATTCTGCGTCATTAGTCAATTGGTGCCGGCTGTCTGGCCTTCATGCAAAGCTGCACGTATATCTTTTGCCTTCAGCTGTTACAGGGAGGGGTGAAGCGGAGGCCGAGACCCTGCCATCAAGTCCCCCTAAAATCTCTCCATTCAGGCACACGACCGGCTCCCAACATTGGGTCATTAAATAATTATACTATCTGAAAGAGATAATGGGGAAGAGAGTCTCTTTTCACACACATTTTTTTTTTCTATTTTCTTATCTCTTCAGTAGTCTACAATCTCTAGGTTTCAGGTGAATTCCACACATAACTAGAATGAAAGATATCTCTGTTGTGATTTAAGGATGCTAGAAAGTCCTATACATTCAAATTATTTTCTTACTAATTTAACAAGGATATTGTTATCATCATGATCACCTCTTTAGGTTAAGGTATAACATAATATTTCTTAAAATATTTTGTAAGACAACACATAAGGGATGCGATTGTGTCCAAATAAGTGTATTCTACATATATACCAATGATAAAGAGATTATTATGATTCATCCTGATTTAAGGATTAAAGTTGAGGGGGGATGCTGTTCAAAATAACCATAGTATTTTTAGAGTATATAAGTGAATTTAAGTATATAAAAAATAAAATAGAAATTTAGAAAGTGTCATTATTTTACATCTCAAAATAGGTGTTGATAATTTAGTGTAATAAGTACTAAAACAAACCTAAGTGCAGGGTGCTAGGAAATCTCTAAGAAGAGGCTTCAATCACAGCCTCCAAGAGAGTAAGTGTTATGATAGAGTAAGTGTCTTGCTGAGCCTTATGGGTAAATTGAACAAATTTAGACTTTACAGAAGTAGAAAATTTCACTGAGGACACATGAAGCAAAAAATATTTGGTGAGTTCAATAACCTACAAGTGTATAAATGTTCTTTGTGCTTGAAGTTTACATGGCATATTAGTATGGGTTGCCTATAACTATTCACATTTTTTTTTTTTAGTTTGTTTGCTTATATTTTTACTAATGTGAATCTGAAACTTTTCAGGTTATTGGGGTGTACAATCTCTTTCCCAAACTCCCTTGAAGCTAGAGATAATCATGTACTCAGATCTGGATAAAGTGAAGTATATTAAATGGAACTTCCAGTAGAATTACAATTTTCAAGACTAAGAGGGACATGTTCATTGGTTGTATGCTTTTTTAAATATTACCTTTGCTTCCACTTTCCTTCTGAAACCTTAATAGAAATAGTTGGAAATGTATTAGCCATATTTTGACTTTGAGGATGAAAGCCATATGGTTTGTGGTCCAGAGCAAAAAGACACAAAGATCCTGAGCCCTAAATGACAGCATTATGTTAGTGTCCTATGAAGGCCCTATGGTTTATGAATAACTTAAGATCAAACAAAAATAAAATAAAGAGGTGGGTGGATGACATTAACACCATTTGATAGATGTGAGAGCAAAAGAGTTTGTTAATTAAATCTCACAATTAGGCAAACTTATCAGTAATAAGAAATGCTAGGCCAGGAAAGGTTCCCCTAATCCAAATCCAGAATGCAATGGAATAGAATTACTTATAACCTAGTAGTACCCATGGGCTAAAAACGTATTTTTGAAGACATCAGTACAAAAGCTATTGGGTGAAATTATGAGAGTACATGAATTCCTCTAGGAAGAGTGTGCAGCACAGAACAAAAAATACCACTTAAGAAAGAGGTCAGAAAATAAGAATAATCTGCCAAAGAGACAGCAGGAAAATCCAGAAGAGTAATATCAAGGAAAACCATAACATTTTTTAGGAGAGGGTGCTCTATGGTGACAATGTGCAGTAAAACTAGTAACAAAAAATAACGGAATAAACACTATATTTTCTTTTGCATCAGTTGTGTCAGTGGTAACCAGGATGGTAGAAGTAGCCTTAGCAAAGGTGGCCATAGGTGGGGCATAACAGGTGATAAAACACTGAGGAGCAAATGAGAGATTAAAAAACAACAACAACAACAACAAAACTTACTCAATGCAGTTTACTTTCTCAAGAAGCTCACACCTAAATATAAAGAGATACAGCAGGTAAAAGGAGTTTGAAAAACATACTTGTTGCTGTGTTTATTGTTATTAGTGTTTTTGTTTATTTCAAAAATAGAAAAACTAAGCCTTTTTAAAGTGATGATGAGGCACAGAGCAAACAAACAAAAATGTATCTTAAAGAAGTTTGAATATAATTAATGAGTTGTGATTGCCTAGAAGGAAATGGCATCCAGATCTGAGGAATGTATTCTGAGAACACGTACAAAAGGGGGCGCTCTATGAAGTGATGTTAGAATTTTGTAGAGATGAGGCAAAATAGGAAGCAAAACTGTCCCATTTCACAATTTTTCATGAATCTCATCTTCTTTTGTTTTAACTAGATTTTTCTCTTTATTGGTGGTCATCGAATAACTAAGAATCACATGTAAAAATTTAGGAGCTAGATAAAGTAAAAAAAATAACTGCCACTATGAAGGAACTTAATTTCTCATGAAATCCTTAATCCTGATGTTTTAAAAGCAAGATAAGTTTTGTTCAGACTGCAGTTCTTTTATATTCATATTAATATAGTTTTCTCATTATTTTCTCTTCACCTGACACTTAATTATTTTGGCATAATAAAGAAGAGAATGACTGAATATAAAACAATTTAAGCAATGTGGAGACATGGAAAAGAACAGATAAACAATTAGAACACTGATATTTAGCAGCTATGCTTGAATCATGAGCTAGTGGATGGTGAGCCCTTCAACCTATTTTTGTAATATTGTTGCTAATCAAAATTATGTTATTTCAGCATAAGTTTAATTTTCTATAGTATATAAAGGGCATCATATAATGAATATACAGTTTAAGGACATTGAGCTATAACATTAAATAATAACAGAGACACAGGAGACTACCCTAGATGACTTGAAATACAGACAGGAATGCAGGTAAAAAATCATGTGTAGCATACCCAATAAGCAAGTGACATTTCCTGCCACAAACATAAGCAAAAAGACCAACCTTCTCTCTGGAAATATAGCAAAATATGTAGGCAGCTTCAGACAAAATGCATGTAATGGTAAGAAAAGTGACATACTATCCTGCCACCAATGAATCTCTGGAATCAATAGTGTGACACTTGTCATAATATTAGACAACTTAGTTTGGGGGAATTTATGATAGTAGTTTAGCAATGTCACTAATAAATTCTTATGACTCTCCAAACTAAATTCTGTTGTTTTCTGTACACTTTAGATAGTGATAAGGGCATAGATTCTGTATTCAAATAACATAAATAAACTGTTAATATACATGGTGTTTGCCAGTAAAATATTAGAACAAAACTTATTTTTAATATGCATGTTTCCTGAAACTATGTGCCAACAAGGGTCTATTTTAGATAGAGTAGGCCATGAATATGTCTAGCCTGAATAACTATTTATTTATCTTGTATTATATTTTATCAGTTCCAAGTTTTCCATTGTTGATAACCTAGACTTTTATATCCTCACCATTGAAGTTTTAAAAACTATGGTATGTAGTGGTTCTTCTCTCCTGGTCAGGACTGGCAATAGAAACTTCTCATTAGCCAGGGTGATTGTACATGAAGGAATGGGAAATAACTAGATATACAGAGACAGAAGCTCTGAAGTGACATCAATTCCTGGCACACGAACACCACAATTGGTGCACCAATCAGATTAAAGATTTATAAAAATCAGACAATTAATGTAATTTAGTAAGAATCTATTTCACAGAGAGTACAATGGGTCCTTGAAACCATCCAGTGGTTATTTTCCCATTTCTGGAATGTACAGTTGTAACAGACATATGAGACAATTAGAAATATCTGAATTGATACACTATCCTTGTAGAATAGTAGCTATTATGGTAAGAAAATTCAACTGGAAACCTTTTTTACTGCCCTCTGTCCTCTGAAGTAGTAAACCAAGAGCTTTCAGAGGACAATGCCATCATCAAGGACCTAGGAAATGCAGAAGTGATGATTATTTCCTTATGTTCATCCAAGATGTCCAATTGGAGTATGCAAAAGACTGTTATAGATAAGAAAATTATTGTAATTTAGCCAGTTGTATGCTTCAATTGCAGCTCAGTTCCACATATGGGCTTTTTGCTGTTACATATCATAACATCTCCTGGCATTTGGTAAACAGCTTTTGGCCAGGGGATGTATTTTTTCCCTATATCTGTAAATAAAAGCTTTTCATATATTTTCATGGGTCTATTCTTTTTTTAATATATTTTTATTTATTTATTTTTATTTTTGACAGAGAGAGAGACAGAGAGAGAACTGAACTGGGGGAGCTCCCAGCTCAGCATATGGTTCTGCACGGGCCGGGGCCGGAGCCGGGATTCGATCCCTGGTCCCTGGCACTGCAAAGTGAGCGCTTAACCCACTGAGCCATCCAGGCTTCCCCTTTGGGTCTATTCTTTATCTCTATTTGATAATCTTGTATACATGAACCTTGATAGCTTCTTCATTCCAAAGGATGTTATACTAGTCTACTATATTCATTATATTGCATAGACTATCCCTGTTAAGCAGGGAGTAGCAATTGTCCTTGATACCTTATTAAGGTGTGATTGAGGATAAAAAAATAAATTTCACACAAATTCAGGGCCCTGATATCTCAATAAATTTGTATTAGCCTAGCTGTCTGGTGGATATCAAAGTACCCCTTTAAAGGTAAAAGATAATTCTGTATCTTGCTTCTCCTACTGCTAAGAAGCAGTTACAAAGCTTAGAATTTGTATGCATCATACACAAATTTTTACTTGATATTTCCACTCATTTACTGAATAAATTGAAAGGCTGCCAGTTTGGGAGAAAGTCCAGAGGAAAAGAGGTCTCTTAAACAGGAGAGCACTACTCAAAAACATGGGTCATATAACAAATAATTTGATGATGCTTGACATATATGTAGATAAAAGACACACTGCATGGAGCCTTCAGGATTTAGGGGCAAAGTTATTGCCCCTTTGCAAAAACAAACAAAAAACAGAACATCTGGCTTGCTACTTGTTATTGGGTCATAGTAGAGACTGAACATTTGACCTTTGGTCAAACATTATCACAAAAACTAAGATTAACATCAAGAACAGTGATGTTATCTGACCTACCAAGCCACAAATTTTGGTGTACACAGAAGTATTTAATTGTCATTTGTAAGTGGTATACACAATGTAGACTAGAACATGTCCTAAAGTTACAAGTAAGCCAAACGAACAGGTAGCTCTAATTCTCATAGCTCCCAGTTTTTCTACTACTTCCTGTCATTTGCATTATGATCTTATAGAATGTTCACTATGATTAATGGACCAGGTAGTAGTAATTCAGTTAGAATCTACAGATAGATATGCACAATATGCCATATATCTAAAAGCAGACAGCTACCTCACTACTGTTGCACTCAGGAGTGGGCCTAAAGAACAGTAGTGAATAAAATTACTCCCAAAGGGGGATATAGGCTTTGAGAAGTCCATCTTGTTTATTTTTTCCTAAGAGAAAGAAATATATCTGAAGATAAGGATCATCATCAATTCATAGGCAATAACTGAAAATTTGGCTGGTTGATTAGAAAATGAGCAGGACCACAACTAGAAAATTGGTTACAAGAATATTTGGGAAAAATTATGAGATTATCCATGTCCTATCTACTCAATTGAAAGAGATTGCTAAGTGAAAAAAAGAGAATAAAGTAGAGATTGAAAAAAATTAAAATTTGAGTTTTTTCGGAGATAAAGTTTAGAGATTTGCTATTCAGTAAAGTAGCCACTAGCCACATGTGGCTATTTTAATTTAAATTAGTTCAAGTTAGGTAAAATTAAAAGTTTAATTCTTTAACTACACTACAATGTTTCAAGTCTTAATAACCACATATGGTTAATGCATATCTTTTTGAAGAATGAATATTAATTATTTTCATCATTACAGAATGTTTTATTAGGCAATAATGGTTGAGAGGTCTCAGTGATGTATCCTCATATGAATATTAAATAAGAAAAAAATAATTCCCCTGTTTCTACCTTGAGCCAATATAACATTATATTATGTTATATTATTTCTACAAATTTTTACTTTTTCCTGCCTCTTCCATAAATATAGGGCTTGCTCCTGTACGTTGCCTTAGTCATACATAGAGGAATACATTTGATATGTATCATGTCTGAACAGAAGCTTTCAATATGACTGCATAGTTCACTCCCTCTTTGATCTTCCTCTTTGAGGTAAAATTTGGTATGTTTCAAATGAGAGCTCCTTCTGATTCTGAGTCTCAGAATAGGATTCCACACTAAGCAATAAACAAACTAGAATAAACGTGTCCTCCAGAATCAATTCAAAGGCAACCTGTAACCTTTACAAATGTGAAAGATAAACATTTGCTAGGAATCACTGAAATGTGGATTATTTGATTCCTCTGAAAATGCAATTAATACAGAAGTAATTCAGAGAACAGAATTTGGGAGTAGAAAATAAAAACTTAGTATATTTAGTTTCAGCTGCCAGTGAAATGATTTACTGAATATGCCTGGTATTGTGTCCAGTAGATGTTAGGTTCTAGAGCTCTAGAAAATTTGAGAAAGCTAGTGGAAGATTTGGGAATAAACTGCATAGAGATTATCATTGAAATAAGAATGGATTCTACTAACCATGGTTAATTTATGGATAATAATTCTTGTTCATTATCATAAATGATAGTTTTGAAAAAACAAATAAAAATAAAATCTATTACAGTATATGCATTGTATTATTTTATAAACATCCAAATATGTATTGATATTTTGCTAGATAGATTATAATATTAAGAATTGCAACTTGGAAATATGCTCCAACCTTTAACCTGATTCCAGTGGGTTTAGCTCTGTTCAAGCTCCAGAGGTAGACTTTCTCTGGCTAAAGCAATTAGAGTAGCCTTTTTCTTTATTTACATACAATGATCATTATCATTTATAACCAATGAGACATAGGAGATATTTGTAAGACATCTGAAAAATAGATATGTTTCATAAGAAAAAGATATAGTGTGACTATGTGAGGTGTACAACTGCCATACCAGTGTGTCATTTGGGCTGATTTCTGAGAATGCTGAAGTAAGAGTGCTCCAAGTGGAGCCCAAAAAGTAAACTAACACCACAGTGGACAAGAGTGAAAGATGAAGGCATAAAGTCAAGAAATAATCAGGGTTCATTACATATGTTATATGCAATTATATATAAACCATTTTATATATTAAATAGATATAAATTATAAATATAATCAGATTAATTATATAATATTAAAGTTTACCCTAAATAGCTTTACAGTTTTTGTCTTTTAGTGATGGGATTCAATATTTTATAATAGAATCATAGCTGGTAAACTGATAATGTACATAAATAACTAAAAGAAAATACATTTAGTTAAGCCCTAAAATGACATGCCATAGAAAAAAAGCTAAAAAAACAGTATATGTATATGAAAGAATACTTCAACTAAAAGCAGAGATTCATAGTTCAGATGATATTCAAAGATACAATGAACAACAGCTATAATGTTTTCAAATTTTTTATTGAATTTAGTAAAAAGGACATAGTGTGTAATAAGGCATATTATGGATTATATATGTTTCCCTCAAAATTCATATGTCCATTCTCTAATTATCAATGTGATGATATCTAGATACGCAGCACTGAAGAAGTGATTAGATCATAAGCGTCTCTCATAGTAGGATTAATGTGCTTATAAGAAGAGGTGCATATAAATTCCTCTCTCCCTCTCCCTATCTTTCTCTATCCTGGCCCCATTGTGTGAGAATATAAAAAGACAGTCATCTGAAAATCATAAAGAATGCCTTCAGCAAGAACCTCACTTCCACTTCCAGCCTCGAGCATATGAGAAATATGTTTTTGTTTGTTTTTTCAAGCCACCCATTCTATATTCCTACAACTAGGACAATGCATAATATTTTATTAAATGCTATTAATAAATTACAAGGTAGAAATAAAACTGAAATTTCCATACTTTGGAGAATGACTGAAAGTTTTTAAACTAGAGTATAAATAGACAACATTCACCAAAAATTTTGTTTATGAGGGTAAAATGCAGGTAAAGTAATTGGTAAAGTAATATATTAATTTGCAGTAAGCTCTTTATGCTTAAACTTTTAAAACTTTTTTTTTTAATTTCTCACACACATGATCATTTATGGTACGTCATTACAGAAGACTAGACAAACTGAAAATATATGAGTTGGAATAATAAAATGGATCAATATCACTAAGAAGGTGGTAAAAAAGAAGAGATGAAGCCTCAATCCAAATGCAGTATTAGGAAGTTAAAATTCCTTCATTTGATTATTTCTACTGACTTTGAAATACTAAAACAAGAATGCTATTCTAAGAATAAGTGAAGAGATGGTTAACTATATGCTTGAAAAGAGTGAAAAAATCTGCAATAGTCTCTGTAGAGAAGAAAGAAAATGATAAAAACAGAACATTTAGAGGATAACAGTAAAGGCTTTTTAAATATTAAAAGACAAGAATTTGTATTGCATTGTATAGTATTTTATATAATCCAATTGGATATGTTAGTAAACCAGAAAAATAGCTTAGAGTGCAGAGGGCTCATTTGTACTAGGTATTGCACTCTTCAATAAATAAAAGGGAGCTATACTTGGTAAAATAATAGCAAAATAATTGAGAAGGTAGAGAATAGGCACAGACAGATTGTATAATGCTCAAAGAAACAGATGCTTTTCACACAAGGGTGAATCTGTTATGATCCTAAGACTACATTCAGAAGTGAATTGTATGTAATCCCTATCTCCTAGCACTTACATAGATGGAATATAAGAAAATGAAAAAGCTGCAACAACAGATAGCTAGATTTGGGTTAGTGCAATGAGACAGAGGCAAAATTATATATGGAAGATGTCCAGGTTGTGGTGGACAAGTCAATGCATATGAGGCAGAGAGATATGTTTTGGTAAAGAAAGCAACAAGGGGAAAAAAAGTAGATATAAAGGCAACAAATCATAGAATCATTAAAAAAACAAACTGATGGTTTCAAGGTCCATCCATGTTGTCACAAACCATTTTATTAAGCAAAATAGTCAGACCGAAAAAACATCAAGAACCATATGACTTCACTTATAGGTGGTATATAAAACCGAAGGTAACAAAGAAACAAAGACTCATGGACATAGTCAATAGTTTAGTGCTTACCTGAGGGTAAAGGGGGAAGGAGGAGGGGGAAGTAGGAGGGTTGGGAAGTAGGGGAGAGGGCATCAAATATATGGAACTAGAAAGAGAACTGACTCTGGGTGGTGAGCACATAATGCCATACATAGACAATGTAATGTAGGATTGTACACCTAAAACTTATGTAGTTTTTACCAACCAATGCCACACTAATAAATTTAACAATTAAAAAAACTGAATTGTATATTTAAAAAAGTTAATTTTAAATAGTTATATTACATCTCTAGGATAATATTAATAATTAAAAGTATGGAGAACAGAGAAGAGTAAAGGTACTTTCATGAATGAATAAATTTTAAAGGAGAAATATTAGTAGAGAAACATTAATATTATCTGAACAATTTTTTTCCAAAGACATAGTTTCATCCAGACCCAAGAAAAAGAGGTAATACATATACATGCTTCTTACTACAAAGTATCAAAGCAAATATTTAAAAGCAATGCATAGACATATTGTATAAACTTATTCAAGGAAGAAAAGTGTTCACTCTTTATTTGTAGTGCTGGCCCAGCTGGCTTTTGGAAAAATTTGATCATGGACAAGTACCAATGCATATCACCATGATGCAGAGAATAAACAATTCTGAAAGAGTCAGAAATCAGACACACACAAATGAAGAAACAAAAATATTATTGACATAGCACTGTTATCTCCCCAAGGGTAGGTGAGCTTTTGATAGAAGCAGATTCTATATAGCCTATGAAATACATAAACTTCTAACTTTTTTTCATTTGTGTCTATTACAGATTTTTACTGTCCCACTGGAATTCATTCTCCACAGATATGATTCAAGTCTGAAAAAACATAAAATAAAAAAAGAAAAAGAACGGGGATGGTGATGTTCTCCTTTATATATCATCTATTATCATCAGAAGAAAATACCTGTTCTCTTCTAGGCTTAGTGTTGAATTTTGAATAGTAGAGAAAAAAAGAAAATGAGGTAGTTTTCACTGACAAGTTGTTTCACAGAAATAAATCTGAGATGCTACAATATGGCAATTACATTGATATAATAGGTAACAAAGCTCCTTGTAACAAACCCCAGGGGTCTCAAGAGGAGGGAGGAACACTATGTTATCATGGCAAGATTTACTTCATGTGTAATTCATTCAGTCTTACGGGCTGCATGTTAAGATTTTGTTGTTATTTTAATATAGCAAGGTTTTTTAGAGTTGTTTTATAGGCACTGCATTTTATAATATAAACAGAAAAAGAAAGATTAAAATTATTTAACAAGAATAAAATAATAATTAATGGCAGTATATTAGGGTCTGAGAAGACTTTTGAAAACTGATTTTAAGCAAGAATAAACTGTTATATTTTATTGATATGTTTTTCTTGGCAAATGGAATGAGCTAAACAAGAGAGAAAGGTTAAGAGAAGAAGAAAAAAATAAGCATATGCACTTCCTGGAGTAAAAGTAAGTGATCTCATTATGTCATTTATTTATAAAACTTACAAGCCCCCCAAATATTAAATTGTATCAATTAAAAGAACTCTGCCATTCTTATAATATGAACAATGCAGAAATGTTGCCAGGTTCCTATAACCCATTATTTAATGTCCACTGAAATTATAGTATACATCTTATGCATGTTTTTTCTTAAAGATTTATTTTTTATTGTTTTGACAGAGAAAGAGACAGAGACAAAAGGCAGAGAGAAGGGGGGAGGACCCAGAGGAGTCTCCACAGTTGTACATCATCGGTTTGTCCACATAGTTTCATTCCACACAGGTGGGCAGGGGTTGCACAGGGCAGGAACTGGACAGGGAGCGTTTCACCTGAGATGCACACCCCCGAGAGCTGGGGGCTAAACCAGAGGTCTCCTACATGGGAAGTTCATCCCAGTGAGAAGCAAACTGGGGACCTCTCACATGAGAAGTACACCCAAGTTCAGCATTTGTGCCTGCATGGGCCAGGATCGGGATTCAATCCTTGGAACCTGGGGCTGCAAAGCGAGCACTTAACCCACTGAACCATCTTGGCTTTCCCATGTCTTGGGCACTGATCAAAATAATAATAATAGTAATAATAATAATGATAATAATCTGAGTTTGATTTTTTTATTCTGTAGAGTTAAATTATTTGAGAATACTGTTATTTATCTCTAAAGTGAAGGTCTCTACCATTCAGAAAATCATGTTCATGATTCATCTCTAGTACTACTTTATTTATATCTGGATATAGCTTTGTTAGAACATCAGCAAAGAAAACAATTCAGAACTCCATGTGCCCAGTACATTAGTGCTTAGATGACAACACACGGACAAATTTCAGAGATGCCACTTAACGGTCTGAGAAATTCAGTAGGTTACTAAGCCTTTCAATCTTTTCTAATTTTTCAGTAGTAAAAAATTTTTAATTGCATTAAGTTCAATAGCCTGGTTTTCCATTTGTTGGACAGAAGGTAATAACTTTCAGAATTTTGTGAATGATAGGGTCACAAAACAATGGTGTGAATATTTATAATGTAGACTTGATATAACATTCCAATAATGAAACTGTGATATAAATAACAATGAGAAATGTTGAAGAAAGATAACTTTAGTTTTTATTTACAAAACAGTATTTTTGAACTTTTAGGAAATTGCTAATATTCTAAACTTATTAATAAAAGCAACAGCAAAAAAAGTGAATAACATTGTTTTCTGATGACCAAACAATGGAGTAGAAGGAGATACATTTATATATAGTAAAATGGAAAAATGGCGATGGAAGCAGAAATGAAATCACAGCTAATTCAAAACTCATAATTAATATGAAGCTATGGTCAACTGTGATACTCAGAGGAAACAATTTTGGAATTAATTCTGGTTAAATATGACTGGAAGTTGGGATAAAATAACTTAACACTTGAGCTCATTGGGCAGTGGTTAATTAGGACACTGCATTACCATGTTCCAGCCTATCCCCATACCTAACAGATGGAGAAAAAGATGCAAATTCTTGGTGTTGGTAACTACAGGAAAGGAAAACTAGAGGGCAAGTTGGTAATGGAGTAATTCATAGAAAGGAAAATTCAACTTAACAAAAGGATTAAATGTTCACCTACACACACACACACACACACACACAAAAGAAACCACAAGCAAGTAATATTAACTAACTGATTTAAGCTTAAGACAATAAAAACAAAAGGGTAGTGTGAGAAAGAATAAAATACAATTTATCACTGAAAATATTAATATTTATGAGCAAATGACTACGAAGCCCCAAAAAGACAAACAAACGCAAAACACAATAACAAAATGTATATTCGTGGACAAAGTATTTGTGC
Source organism: Craseonycteris thonglongyai (assembly GCA_004027555.1). NCBI lineage: Eukaryota > Metazoa > Chordata > Mammalia > Chiroptera > Craseonycteridae > Craseonycteris > Craseonycteris thonglongyai. The sequence goes on along the minus strand of PVKE010009624.1, from coordinate 6,798 downwards.
CACCAAATGTATTTTCTGCTTAGAGACATGGATTATGTCATAGACCAGTTGAGAATCTGGGTTTGTAAATTAGTTAATGGAATAAATATAATTAAAGAAAGCATATACTAATAAAATAAAGGAGAGTAAAAATAGAACAATGAAGTCTGAGAGTCAGTGGGGCAAATATTGGTAATGTTCACTAAATTACTAGCAGTTGAAGAGACTGCTGAAACAAATTAACATAAATATATATTTTTAGTGTGTACAAATCAGAACACCAGAGACTACAATCATTTAAATCCACATAACGTCAGCTCCCTGAAAAAAATTTTTTTTGACTTCTCATATTTACTTTCCAACAAAAGCAATTTTGATCATAGCCATTATAAAAGTTTGAATCATTTTTGATTGTATAGCAAAAAGTGATATTTCCATCCAAAAGTACTACAGCAAAGTTAATTGAATTTGAAATAAACTTATAGGAAGTTATAGAAATAACCAGAATATCAGTATATTTATCTGCAATAAAAAATATGGTGGAATAATTTTACTAGTAAGCCAAGATCTTCCTAATTTCAAAGTGCCTGGGAAATTCAATTAGTAAAATAACATTGTTTTACTAGCACTTTGTTGGAATAAAAATAATGAGCTTATAGATTATTTCAGCTACGGGAGAATTAACCTTACTTATAGACTATTTCAAAACATCAATTTTTATACTTTCAATCTGTCAAAAAATGATGTAATAATATTATGACCATAGTCTCAATGTTTTAGAATGAATCTATATTAAAAATCTATTTTCCCTTCCATTAAACTATTAATCCTCAGCACTTTAGTGGATTAAGTTCAATTAAACAAACAATAATAATAGAGTGCTTCTTATCCACAAAATAGTTGGTTAGTCAAAACAAATTTCTGAGCCAGGATGGCTCAGTGGGTACAGTGCTTGACTTGCAGCCCTGAGATCTGCGAATCATATCTTAACCCTGACCCATGCAGACCCATATTCCTGAACTGGAATGTACCTCCAGTTTGGTTCTCACTGATGCAACCTTATCATGTGGAGGTCACTGGCTTAGCTCCCACCCTGGGTGTGCTTCCCATATGGGAGACCCCTGGCCTGGTTCCTGCTCTATGCAGTATTCCACCTACCTGTGGAGTAAAACTATATTAAAAAAATAATGTACAACTATGAAGATTGCTCTGGGCTCTCCGCCTTCTCTCTGTCTCCCTGTCTCTCTGTCTCTACTAAAAACAATACAAATAAATCATTAAAAAATAGCATTAAAAACTGGAAATCATAAAAATAACATCTGTAGATGTAAATGTTCTATATTTACTAGTATTCATTCACAAAATTTGTATTGCAGGTACAAGGTATTTTCTTTGGGCTTGAGTCTACTGTCATTTACTTCATATTTCATATACTAAACCCATGATCCATTATCTTTTATTTCTAGGTAATATTTTCTTTCAAATGAAGAGAAAAAAATTGCCAAACCTCTATCAAAACTAATGCAGGCAGTGATAGAGGTAGAATACAGAAGGTGCCCAGAACATGTAAAAGGAAGCACTTAATTGATGATCTTTAGGAAGTCTTCCAAATAAGCAGATATTTTGAACAGAGTCCTAAAAATACAAGACTTTTCAAGGAGGTCAAAGATGAGAAAATCATTTCAGTCAAATGATACAGGATGTCCAAGCACCTGTAAGTGATCAATAAACAACTCAGAAACTTATGGCATATTTTAAGATACCAATGGAAAGTTAGCTGAGATGTATGTTGTAAATGTTTGGTTTTATCTAGAGACAAATGATTTGTTGGAAGACTTTAATTATACAGGTTTTTGTTGGTTTATTTAATCCAATTTTTAGTTTAGATGGAGTTATACATATATAAACTTAATATCCATAATATGGAAATCAAAAAAGGCTCTACTTTCAAATCCATGATCTGACATTTTCTAGCTGAGTGAATTTAGGGGAATTTCTTCAATATGTCTTAAATATTAGCAGAGATGGCAGTCTTTCTTTTAGCCCAGATCTTGGGCAAAACTATTGCAAAAAGATGATCTCAAATTGAAATTCTATGTCCGCTCACAGACTGCATACACATTTCTTCCTGCCTAGTCCCATTTTTCCCTCACCTTCTCAGACACACATCAGCATACTGACTATGTGATAGAATTCCTCTAGGAAAAGCATGGTACCTGCATACCAGAATATGTCTGGTCCTGGGATTACTATTTCTTCATCCCCTTTAGATTTTTTACCCTTCAAAGTTTCTTGTGTCTCTCTTGTGGAGCTCAGGATGCTTATATAAATTTCACAAAGTAAAATTGGGCACATAAGACAGTTTGGTCAATTCTTTTAAGTTTTAAATGTACGATTCTTTACTTATATCGAAAATATCAAACACCAACCATATGTTCTATAGGTATCACAAAACTATTTTCATTGCTCAAAAAAGGTTTATATTTAAAATTTCTCAGTATTATAGAACGTCATGTAGACTAGACAATATAGATTTCTTTACTTTTCTTTCTTACTAGCATTATCAATATATCTAAACTAAGTTTCCTTGTTTTTGTCTAACTATCCATCCACCATTTATCTACCATCTATCAACTACTATCATTTCTGCACCTATAATTCTCTCACTTTTCTCTGACTCTTGTTTCTATTTACAATGGATACTAGCCTCCAGAAAAGTCCCACCTATGTTGCTTAAGACTGTCTCACCTGAGCCCACTAAAAAGAAGCTTCAGGTTCAGTTACCAAGACACATCGACAATATTTCCACTTTGTTTATTGGTGGACTCTTCCACAGGACACTATAATATACTACAGATAAGATGTTTCTGTATTATTCCTGCTCTCTATAGGCACACTTCTGCCACTGGTACTATTCTGTTTTTCCTTTTAATCATGCCCTGGCATTGGAAGTGGGATCACTGGAACCCTGATACGTTGGAGACTGTACAGCAGAAGGGTGCAGTCTATGACGAACTTAATAATTACAAGGCGTTAAAGGTATCATAGTTCCCCTGCAGAAGTCTACCAGTTTTTTGTTTTTTGTTTTCTATCAGTTTGTGTTGCAGTTTACCACATTAGTACCAAAACATTAAGATTTGTGGGAAAAAGCTATTGTAGTTTCACATATAACTTTGTAGAAATCCCTCCATGAGTCTTACATATGCTGGATGGGAAGGCCACAAAGTGGTAGATAGGAAGTAAAATTCTAATCAGACACCCAAAATGCTGCATTCTCAATCAACCAAACCTTCCGGTCAGGGAAAAATACTTTGTTATTTTTGTGAGGGCTATAAAAATAAAAAAAACACAATTCTTCCTCAGACCTTCTGAGTTTTATTTATTTTAGTTTTTTGATCTGGGCTAATAATCGAATTAACAGAGACAGAGTAACCAGAAAGAAAGCAAAAAAATTAACATGTGCATATGGGTAATTCACCTGGGCAATGAAAATTCCAAAGACAGTGAGGTGACATTGATATATATGACATTTTTGGACAAAGAAGAAAGTGGGAGAAAGAAATGAGAAATTCAATTTCAGAAATGAAAATGGGTGATTTACAGGTTATCACGGCAGGAAAATTCTTGCTAGCTAACTCAGAAACAGTGGGACACAGGAGATATCTAGCTAACAGACTTGGTTTTCTTGAAATGTTAGGGTGAAGATTCTTAAGGTGATTTAGGAAGGCAAGCCTCCCTCTATGGAGCAGATTTTTCTGCCTGAACCTCTTGGGAAGGAAAGGAGGAAGTCAAAGTTTCTTCTGAATCTTGTTTCTTAATAAACAGCTTAAGGATAATATCCTAAAAAGGCAACTTCAGGATGGCAAATCTTTGGTTTTATTTACTTGACTACCTTTGAATTCTTAGTAGAATTTTCTCCAGAAAACTCTTGATCCCTTATCTAATTAGTTCTAGGAGATCTTTCTTATCACTCAACAAACATTGATGGACAAAATATACTGCTGCTGTATGTATACCTAGCTCCAAAAAGGTGAGTCAATGCTTATCCAGCACTGGTGTGTGATAGTGTGCACACATTTCCATTTGTGTGTTTTGGGAGAGGGGACTTTACATGGGCATATAAGCTTTTTAAGACATAAAAATCTCCATGTGTACTTATTGAATACTGAAACAGTTCTAGCCTCCATAAGAAACAAACTCTTATTTATCTTATACAAAATCACCATAGAAAAAATATTTTCTAGTGTAAAAGGTGAATTACAATAATATTAATGTTTCTCAGAAATATTAAGTAAGCATGTTTTCAATAGTAATTTTTTCTACCCCTCCCTCAAAACTTCCTGATATAGTGTGCTAGAAAAAGTTCAAATACGTCCTTTTCTACTTGGGCATTTCAAAATATTTCATATATGGGTGGTTACCTATGAAAATACTAGTAATACCTGTACTTAAGGATGCTTTGAGAGAAATAAAACTTTATACATACAGAATTAATGATGGTATATGTAAAATACTCAGATTATAGATAAATAAGACTGAAAGGAAAAAAAAGCAGCAGAATAATAGAAAGTGAAAACAAAAATGGTGCCACATCTCTAAAACTTAAGGCTTTACCTAAATCCTCTTGGAAATTTGTTTGGCATTATCCTTGCTCTGAGATCAAGTACTAATAAGATAGACAAGAAAATGTGAATTTGATATTGTGGGGGAGGAAAAATAACTTTCCTTCTATCCTTCTAAGCTCTTCTGAGTAGTTTAACAATCAAATTGACATGAGGAAGATTAACAGTACAAAATAAACAAATTTATAACATAGGTACATAACCAGGTTCTGTAAAAATATGGGACCTTAAGACAAATTGGGTATTTGAGATATACTGTATAGCCATCTTGAACTAAGGAGAAAAGGAGATTGTGCTTCAGACTCCAAAGGGAAGGTAGACAATTCAGGGATAAATAAGAGGGAACAAACCTTGGTAAAGAAATTTTTTGCCAGACTACCTAGAAAACAGTGGGACTGAGAAGAGAGTCTAGCAAACAGACTTGATTAGGTTCCTTCCTGTCTTCCTGTTGGCTACTTTTAGTTCATATTATGTTAAAATGATCTCCCTTTCCAGAGCAGTTTTCTATCTGAATTCTTTTAGCCAAGTAAAGGGGAGGTAAAATGTACTTCTTGATTTTTTTTTTTTAAACTAACCAGCTTAAACTAATCACTACTTCAAAGAGGCATATTTTAGTGTGGCAAGCTGTGCTCCTCCTAAGTATTATAGAATAAAAATAATAGTAAAAGAATAAAAAAAGAAAAAAATCAGAAAATATCAAAATAATTTTTAAATAAATGGTACTAGTAAAATGTACAAATGAATAGTATAATATAGTAACAATAAAAATGATAAGCTATGAAAACCAGTAGGGACTAGAAAGCTTTCAAAAAGCATTTAAAATGAAAAAGCCCAGCTATTAACAAAATATCAAAGTCAATATTTCCAAATAAACATAATTTAGCAGAATTAAACCTATAGTGATGAAAAAGTTTGCACAGTGTTTATACCATGTAATATTTTGTTATACAATATACTTATATTATTTTAAATATAAATGAATAGTTCATGCAATATAAATTAATAAACCTAATTTATACATATAAAGCTATATATATTTCTTTCATTGTCATAATTAAAAATGAATAAGATGATTATGAAGAGATCTGGATATAAGAGATTCTAGTCAAGAGGTCATACTAAAAGAAGTTAGAATAAAAGATTTGAAAAAAAAAAAAAATGCCTGTATTCATTAACCCCCAGCAAGCTTAAATGACAAAAAGTTATCTTGCCTCAAAAAAATTCTTTATCAATATGCCCATCCAGTCCCCAGTATATAGGCTTTAATCCTTCATTTGAACGCAGATTTCTACTTGTCGGATTTGGGATATTTTAGGGATACCAGTTTTCTCTACTTAAATATCATCTTGCCATTCTTAATTCCCCTTGTAATTTTGTGGCTCCTCACTATGACTTTGAAAATATTTTCTAAAATAAACATCTCAAATTGAACTTTAATATTTAGATTTGAGAGAATCTGGGGTGGCTTCTCTAAGCACTTGCTTTGCAGTCCTGGCCCTGGCCTGTGCAGACTCATATGCTTAACTGTGGTGTGCTTCCCTTGTGGGAGGCCCCCAGTTCAGTTCTTGCCCTGTGTGGCCCCCTTCTACCTGTGTGAAATGAAACGATGTGGAAAACTGAGGATGTACAACTATGGAGACTGCTCTTGGCCTTCCCACTTCTCTCTCTCTCTGTCTGTCTCTCTTTCAAAAACAATAAAATACATCTTTTTTAAAAATGTAGATTTGAAAACTCAACAGTATTTATTACTTAAAACATCCTGTAATCATAAATTTTCTTTATTTTACAAATGTGTTTTTCTATATTTATTTGATAAACTAACACAAAAATGTTGTTTAACTTCTTTTTTAACTGTTTGACAGCATTCCATTTGCTAATCCCACCCCCAATTACTCCAGTTGATGATACTAGAAACTAGATTAAAAAAATATTTAGTTTTTAGTGTAATATTCTTCTTATATTTTCTATCACAAAGCTGCTTGCATATACGCCACAGATGCAGTCTCATTTAGAAACTATGAGGTAAATAAAGATTCTTTTTTAAAACATCCTGCAATGAACGTAAAATGAGCCTTTAATGTTTTGAGGTAGCCACAATAGTCAAATCCTAAAATTCAAATCTGAGATGCCTCATTTCCATTTTTGTATCGCCTGTCTCTGGCCAAAAATACCTGTCTACATTCTGACCCTTATGTTA